>JAEQBH010009098.1:0-89344 GCA_016808115.1 Tetrastigma voinierianum | reverse complement strand
AAATGTATCCTAGTCAGTCCTTTGAGGCATCCCTTATTACATTGTGTACCTTTGTCCCCTTTAGGACTATCGAATAAGAGTTAGTAAGCCTCCTTTTCAATTTCTGGAATGCCTTCTCACACAGGTCATTCCCTTTCGAATTTGACCTCTTTCCTAGTAAGCCCAGGCAGGAGAGCTCAGTGAAGTGCTCGGAGTCTAATAAAACCATACATCGGCGGCTCCTGTGTAATACGGACCTTGAGTTCTTATAACTCAACTGGTGCCATTCTATGAGGAGTCATAGAAATAGGTGGCATACCAAGGTGTAACTCAATATAGAAATCTACATTCCTGTGCAGAGGTAATCCCGATAGCTCATCCGGAAAAACATCCTCATACTCGCAAACTACCCGAGGTAGATCCAATTTATGTTTCACCTAGTCCTCTAGGGTAAAAGGCTTCTCCAACCCATGAAACTGCAGGTACCATGCGGAGTCGTACGGTCTAGGGTAAAAACATCATGCTTATCCTGAGAAAAGTCACCACGGATACCGCTCGATCGTGTGGCGGTAATTCTCTATATCGCGATCGATGACGACGATTGTGTAGTCGACGATCCATACCAAGAATGACATCAAAATCTGATATATCCATAACTTGAAGGTCCATAGTAGCGAGAACCGAAGATCTCTAACTCACAATCTCGACATATTTGATCGTCGTCCACCCCAATCCCACTGGGGAGAACTCACATGCAATTTCCTAAGGATTTAACCTTTAAATTAAAACATTCACACAAAAGATGTGATAAGCATGAAGATATGATGCATCAAATTTAAACAATACTCTTGTGAGGTGAAACGTACCACATATCAGTGATCCCGTGACTCGATCTACGGTACCATAGTGTAGACACACTCCTAGGTCCTTGAAATACCGGCCTGGAAGTCGTAGTCTCGACTCGACCAGTACCACGGCCTCTCTGCTATCGTGTAGCAAAGGCGCTGTGCGGCCTGCGATATTGATCTTGGTCCCTACGGCGCCTTAGGGTGAGAAGGAACAAAGCGTGTCCTTTATCCCAGCGATGGCGGAATTTGCGTCCCGTAGTGGGATCCTTGCCTCACGTGGACAATCCGAGTCTCATGTGCGAGTGATGGCAATAGTAGCGTATTATCTGCGCCCAGTTTGGCACAGAAGCCACAGGCTCGATCTTGGCCTGATAGCCTTGGCCACGTCACAAAATCCACTACCACGTGGTTTAGCAGCTCTATCTTTAGAAGAAGATTGATTCTCAGCCTCTTAGCACTAGCACCAGTACTGGATGCTTCATGTGTGATCTATTTCTTTTGATGGCGAAGTTGTCTGACCATCGAGTCCCCTCCTCCCATGTATGTCGGAGGATGATGAAACCCTTGGAGGTTACTCATCCTCCACGGCCATCGTTGCACTAGCTGTCACGGTGGTAGCGTCACGTCACTCACATGATGATGTCAGCTGAGGCGCTATAGCCTCTCAACAGGCCTGTGGGTTAAACATAGGTGGTGGTTGACTATTTTCCCATGGACAACCTCTACGTCCTCTTCCTCGATTTGCCATCTACACAAGTTAAATAACAAACTGAGATTTCTTTTCTTGTCTAACAAGTAGTGTATATGCCACTTTGCTAATAAATGACCTCAGAACTATCCGCATTCATTTTGTTATTCGAAGTCTTAAGGTTATGTTTTCTAACCCTTGTGTTCGTCTTTTCCTATATACATTCTTCCATGTACATAATTCACGCAATTTATACACACAATCACACAATAACGTAGCATGTTAACACCCAACACACAACAATGCATGATCTAACCCCATGCCCATCGAGTCCTAGGTATTCGTATACCTAAGCTCTGATACCAACCTGTGACACCCCAAAACTCGGGGGTCCCATTGACAACACGTCAACCCGCGGAATTCTTATGGATTTCGGGTAACCTGATACCACACTATTGTGTCCCATTTATCGGGATCCATATTTTCACAAAAATCGGGCAGAGTCTCCTTTGTTCAGGGAGCTCTACCCCACATACAAACTGTATAACAGTATAATCATAATCCATCTAGGGTCTCAACAGAAATAGTATTGACCCCACAGGGTCCATCTGTCCATATCCCCAATATATATCCTGGCCGGGACCCGTTCATTTCACATTTTAAATCTAAAATGAAAATAAAGCGGCTTAATTACGAGTTCGTAAGAGTACGATCACGACCCTCTTACCATAATTACATACGACTATTTGAACAATAGTCTCAAAAATTTAGTTAAGAATTCTTTTAGCAAAATACTTTTACAAAGGAAATATCAAGGCCACACATCGGCCTCCTTCATAATCACGGCCTCGTTGGAGCACGGAGTCTCCTGTACACCACATTAGCGAAGGGGATCGACGGGGTAACTTGATGCACTGAGTAAGAAAAATTCTCCTACAAGGGCTACTCCTCTCTTAAATGCACATGCAATGGCGTACATAAAACATCTAATCATATTCCATATAAATAATGCAATCCTATATGGAATGTTCCGTGTCATTCATGAGATGCAAGACTCCTCCCATGCCCACAACTTGAGTCACGGCCAGGCTCCTCACGCAACGCTAAGTGTGAAAAACTAGCCATTTGTGTTTCACCCAATGACTTAAAACTATTGGACAACCCTCCAATTTCAATTTATCAAATCCCGTGTGTTTATTTGGGTTACGAATTTTTGGGGTCTCACCGCAGGTTTCGCACGCCTTTCGACACTTTCACGAACTTTCATCGCCGAATACATATGTCTAATAAAGAATAAAATTTGGGTCTTTCACCCTGGGGGGGATTTGCCCCATCTTGCTTCACCCAAACACACATGATTTATTATTATTGTTTTACCCAACCGTGCGTCTCAATTTTGGACGTCCCATTTCTAAGCTCATGACACATTCATCAACAATGGTGAATAACAGTACCATGCACACACACCTGACTCAACGCGATGTGATCGTGCATATGAAATGTAATCATGCCATTTCATGCAATGTCATACTACATGCACAATAAGTGCTACATGCAACATTTATAAATTTTGGATAATTATATTTCCTACATATAATTTCTATTTATCACAATTTCCATGTTAATACGTCAAGCAAGTATATATAAACATGATTTTTTACACACGACAGCATGTTATTTATTTCTCCAACAGCCAACACCGCAAAAATGGCCCCGAATCTTCGGACCGCATCGCGGGGCGTCTTGGTCGCTCGACCATGAACCATTTTGCATTTGTTCTATTCATCAGCAAATTACAATGATACCGAAAAACTCAGCTAACCGAAGACATCGAGTCAGGGATTAAAATCGAGCATCGACCGATGTGGGACTACGCAGCGATTCAGAAAATCTGTTTGGTGTCGAAAATAGTCTGAAAATTCAACTTGGTGTCGAAAAAGTCCCAAAAATTAAGTCGGCGTGAGAGAACGGTCAAGAGTCGCCTGGTTGTCAAAGCTTGATTTAATTTAGCTGGTGTCGAGAAAATAGTCCAAAGTGAAATCAGACGTCTAACAGTCTTGAAAATTCCTAAAAACTCATATACTCATTCTCAAGGTTTTGGGACTGAAATTTATAGCCTCTCACGGCCTCAAAGAAAACCCCAAGCCATTAAATGGCCTTTAGGCTAGAAATATTCAAAGTAGGAAAATTCCCTACCTTATGGTATGTGACGAAACTCTAAGATTTTGGTACCCAAGCGTAGTTCTCGATGCGTGGACCGACTTTGCCTTTTGCTCAAATGAAAACCTATGGTCCGATTTTCATAAATCTTAGAGAGAAACTAGATATTCTCTCTTTAAAAATCCTTTTCTCCTCTTTCACGCACCCTCCGTTTACGGTTTCCAATGTGGCCCTTACTTTTACTTTCCTTCTTCCATATATTTCTTCTTTCCTTAAATTCATATTTCTCATAAAAATGTGGACACATAGCTCACATTAAGCCGTATCATCACCCACTAATTCGAATGCCATTTCTACAAACAATTTATTTCTTTTCTTTTCGATTCGATTTATTTTTTAACAAGCTTAGGTCAATTCATTTCTTTAACAAATTTTTACCTTGAATCATCCTTGATCATGCGACTTATCTTGAAAATCATAAAATATTAAGATTTGTCTCAGAATTCAATGAAACTTTTCTAGGTCACTGAATTTCACGAGGCGATTCCATGGCTTGTGATCCGGTTTTGTCATCAATCTAGAGAATTTTCTAGAGCTTCCACTGTGAACCATTAAGCAATTATTATTTTCCATTTTTCCTTAAAATTACTAATTTTCCTGGGTTTTACAATATCTATGTTATGTGGGTGTTTAGGGTTTTGAATTATGTATGAAGTTGTAATCAATAAAAGTGTCTTCTGTTCTGTTGAGAGTCACATTGGCCTAACCCGTAAATCTCTATATCCTTGTTATTTTCCTGTTTATTCTCTTCCTATTTATTTGTTTATTTTGCAGCAACAGTGGTATTAGAGCCCTAGTTGTTTGAATTTTGGGCACTATTGGTGAAAGATTTTGTTTCATAAAATTTTAAATTGAGCGATTCAATGGGTTAAATGATTTCACATTGTGGAAGGTGAAGATGAAGGCTCTTTTTGTTTAGTTGGGATGTGCAGAAGCATTAGAAGGAGTAGAAAAATTACCAAAGAATATTAGGGTGGTAGAAAAGGCTGTGATTATGGATAAGGAACATAGTTCGATTCAGCTTAATTTGAGTGATGAAGTTTTAAGGAAGGTCATTGATGAAACAAACGTTGGGTCATTATGGAAGAATTTTGAAGGTAAATACCAAAAGAATTCCTTAACAAATCCTTTATACCAAAAGCAATGTTTGCCATACCCTTGAGGATGACTAAAACTACACTGTTAAGAACATGTTGATAATTTTGTCGAATCATCCTTGATTCCTGAAGTTGGGGTTAAGATTGAGGAGGATCAAGCCATAATTCTCCTATGTTCCTTGCCAAATTCATATGAAAAATTTGTTGACACTATGTTGTATGGAAGAGATACTCTTTCTGTTGGTGACGTAAAAGATCAGGTGCGGTCAAGGAATTAAAGATGGTCTGGGTTCCATTGAAAGCATTCGATCCACTTTAGGGCGGAAAGCCGAAGGAATGGTGGTAAAGTAAATTAAGTCTTTCGAGAAATCGAAGTCTAAGGGACCTCAATGTTATCACTGTAAAGAACTTGGAAATATTAGACGTGATTGTCCTGTGAATGGCAAAGAAGAAGAAATCAAATGGTAAAAGTTGGTGCTATTATAATGTGAAGAGCTCGATGAAAGTGTTGAAAGTGTATGTTTTATTGTGTACTTTCGAGTTCTTTAGATACATGGGTGATGGACACTGGTGCGCTGTATTATATGTCTTTCAGCAGACATTGGTTTCATTCTTTCAAAGAATGGCACAACATTATGATGTTGGGTGATGATGAGTAGCTTAAATGTTATGGGCAATGGTTCCTTTGATTAAAATGTATTGGAGTAGCCAGAACATTTAAATTTTCAATATATTCCTAGTCTACAGAGAAAAATCTGATTTCCTTAGGTGCTCTTGATAAGAAAGGATACAAGTTTGTTAGTGGTGATGGGTAGGTTAAAGTCTTGAAGGGTTATGTAGTTGTGATGAAGGGTAAATGGTAGCATGGTATTTACATTATTTTTTGGGGAAGACAGTAATGGTAACAGTAGCTATCTCATCTGCTTCAAAGCAAGATAATGATTGTACATAGTTATGGCATTGTAGATTGGGTCACAAGAGTGAACAGGGGCTAACAATGTTGAGTAAAAGGGGATTGTTGAAAGGTGCTGAAACTGGAAAACTAAAATTTTGTGAGTCTTGTCTCATGGGCAAGCAACGTACGATCAAGTTTAGTTTAGGTAAGCACACTTCTACGGGTATCCTTGAGTATATTCATTTAGATTTGTAAGGTCCTGCTCGGGTTAAAAATCATAGTTGTTGTAGCTATTTTATTTACATTCATTGATGACTACTCTAGAAATTTTTGGGTGTATTTTTTTGAAGTCAAAGGATGAAGTGTTTGGGAGGTTCAAGGAGTAGAAGACATTGGTTGAAAAACGTACTAGGAAATAGGCTAAGACATTGAGAACAGATAATGGGTTAGAGTTCTGTAATGCATCGTTTGATGAGTTATGCAAGAAAGAAGGTATAGTGAGGCTTCCTGATATGTGACATACACCACGAAGAGAGAGTTGCAAAACTCATTAGCGAAAAACTTTCTACGACATGCTTTCGATCGTACAATTATATCTTGGTCTCCTTAGGAGTTTTAGAATTTTAGAAGCGTTAATCTTGCTAGTTATGCAGTGAATAGATCTCCATCAACTACAATTGATTTTATGACTCCTCGAGAGGTAGAGTGCAGTGCTTCAACGATTATTTTGGCTTCACGTATATTTGGTTATCTTGCTTGTATAAAAATGATAATGATGGTAAACTAGAGCCTAGGGTAATAAAATGCATATTTATAGGATATGTTGTTGGGGTTAATGGGTGTAGATTATGGTGTATTAAAAATGATAGAACCCCAAGATTTATTATTAGCAGAGATGTTACTTTTGATGAGTTTGCTATGTTTGGCCAAAAAAATGAGCTTGATGAATCTGCTGGAAAAACTGATTGCAGTGCTGACTAGTAGGTGGAGTTTGAAATTGAAAATTCAAACACGCTGTTGGAAAAACATGAAACTCAGCCCATAGATTTATAAGATGATTCATGGTCTATGAAAAGAAGACAAAAGAGTCAAAAAGCCTGCCAAGTATGCAAATTATTTGAGTGTTGCTAGTTCTAATCCAGTTTCTTTTGCACTAGCAATGGCTGAAAGAATAGATTGCGATGAACCTCGATCATATAAGGAGGCAATTAAGAGTAAAGAAGAATCAAAATAGCTAATTGCAATGAATTAGGAGATGCAGTCCCTTTCTAAGAATAAGACTTGGGAGCTTGTAACATTACCAAAGGGTGTGAAGCCAGTGGGATGCAAATGGGTCTTTAAGAAGAAGGAAGGTATTCCTAGGGTTAAATCTGCTAGATTCAAGGCACAACTTGTGGCACAGGGATTCTCACAAAATGAGGGAGTTGATAATCATAAAGAATTTTCTCCAGTTATGAAACATAAGACCATTCGAGTTTTGTTAGCCATGGTAAGTGCATTTGACCTTGAGTTGGAGCAGCTTGATGTAAAAACTGTTTTCTTGCATGGAAATCTAGAGGAGTAGATTTATATGTATCAACTACAAGGTTTTCTTGATTCTGGAAAAGAAAATTATGTGTGTTTGTTGAAGAAATATTTGTATGGCTTGAAACAGTCACTAAGGTAATGGTATACAAAGGTTTGATGCATTTATGATTTCTCATGACTATGTTCGTAATTAATATGATAACTGCATTTACTCGAAAAAATTGTTGGATGACTCCCTTATATATTTGTTGCTATATGTTGATTGTAGCTATTAGTAAAGCTGGAATTGACAATTTGAAGACTTTGTTGAGTAGTGAGTTTGAGATGAAGGATTTAGATGCAGCCAAGAAAATTCTAGGCATGGAGATTTGGAGGAATTCGGAAGCAAGCTTATTGTATTTGTCACAACATAAATACACTGAAAAGGTGTTGTAGTCTTTTCAAATGGAGAAGTCAAAGCTTGTTAGCACTCCTTTGGTAACACACTTTAAATTTGACGTTAGTGCTATACCAAGTACAGAAAAAGACAAAGATTACATGAGTTGAGTCCCTTACTCCAGTGTAGCTGGGAATTTGATGTACGCCATGGTGTGCATTTGGACAAATTTAGTACATGTGGTTAGTGTGGTAAGTAGATTTATGAGAATCTTGGAAAAACTCATTAGGAAGCTATTAAATGGATTATGTGATACTTGAGAACTTATGTCTGGTTTATAGTTCTAGTGGTTCTACTAGTGATATTTTTGGCTATAGAGATTCTGATTATGGGGGAGATCTCTTGAGAAGATCATTGACATGTTATGTATTTACCCTTTTTGGCTATAGAAAGTTCAAGCATTGCTTGGACTTGGTGAATATCTTATATAACATGAGGCCCTTTAGGGCATAGGATGACAAAAGTTTTTATATTGATGGCTTTGGAAAATTCAGAGTCGAGGTGGAGAATTGTTAAATATTTAGGTACGTGACTTGAATTATAGCTTGACTCAGAAATATTTTGGGAGCTTGACTTGAAAGGGAATTTTTTATGAGATCTATGGTGGTGATGGAGTAGGGGTGTGAGGCACAGTCTGCAGAAATGACCGGGTTCGAACTACGACCCTCGCCTCGAGTCACCACCATAGATCTCTAAATCCTTTGAAATCGACTCAAGCTATTTCAATATATATATATATTTATTATATGAGGGTGTCTAGGATTTTGAATCATGTACTTGAAAGCAGCGATCAATAAAAATGTCTTCATATTCGTAAACTATGGTCACATTACTTTGAACCATATATTTCTATGTACTTGTTATTTTTTCTTGTTTATTCTCTTCCTATTTGTTGTTTATTTTGCAACACTTATGTTGCATGTACAAGAACAATCATCTACTTGTTCTGGGCTACACATTTGCTAATTGGGTAGGAAGTGTGAATAATAGAAAATCTACTTTTGGGTACTTCACTTTTATAAATGGTAACCTGGTTACTTGGAGGAGTAAAAAGCAAAAAGTGGTTGCATTAGTCAAGTGTCGAGGCTGAGTTTCGAGGAATGGCAAAGGTTTGTGTGAACCCTTTGGCTAAAGAATTTATTTTCAAAAGCCAGATTTGCTCCTAGGTCAACGATAAACTTATACTATGACAATAAAGGCCTCTTTGAAATTTCTCAAAATCTTATCCAACAGGCCGCCTGGGGCATATAAAGTGGATCGACATTTCATCAACGAACTCGAAGGAGTTATCAAATTCCACATTTTCAATAACTTCGCCCTTACGCCACAAAGGCAATTTTTAGAAAAGATTTCCACAAATCACTTGACAAGTTGGGCATTGAAGACATCTTTGCACCAACTTGAGGGAGAGTGTTGGCGTGAGCCTTACAAATCATAGATTGAATGATTCTAGGAATTAATTTATTCCTTTTGTGTTAATATCTCGATTCTTTGGGACTGTTGTTTTGTGACTTACCAATGTGGAGTCCCCAGCCTTTCTATAATCGTTGCATGTATATTGAAAGAAATACAAAGAAAATAAATTTTTTTCTCATATATATTATCTCTAAATGTAAACACATGGTTGGTTGTTTTTTAATTGGTGTATAGTCTTTTAGAGATGTTGATGAGTCTTAAACTCATATATTTTTAATCCATTTTTTTTGCATATTTTTAGCAGTTTCAGATCTATTTTTATGCCAAATTATGGAATATTCACCAACTTTGTGTTTTGCAGGTTTTAATTGAAAAATGAGATAATTCCAGTAGAAAAGAAGTAAAAAAGTGGCAATTGCAACATTCTCTATTGCGACATAGTTTTTGTTTGTCGCGACGGAATTTCAAGCAGACCAGAAGAACTATGTCACAACCAACAGCTATATGTTGCAACAAAGTTCAGGCTGAACTCAAGGCAGAAATAGAATCTCTGTTACGACAAAGAGTTCTTTGTCGCGACATTACTAAAGAAGAATGAAAAGAAGACTGTCGCGACACCCTTAACTCTGTCGCAACAATGATCAAGGAAAATGGAAAAGGAACTTTGTCGCGACAATCCTTCCTCTGTCGCAACATAAAATGTTGAAGATTAACATATGAACTCTGTCGCGATAAAAGACAGCTCTATCGTGACCAGAAAATACGCTAAAAATCTATATGATCACACGAGACAATTGTTTTATGTTGCTTGAGCAAAGTTTCGACATGGAACTAGCTCAAGGAAGAATTTCTATCGCAAAAAAGAAAATACTATCGCGACATTACATTCAAAATTCATAACAAAGGGGAACAAAATCTCTGTCGCAACAAAGATTATTTCTGTCGTAACAATCAAAACATGAGGAAGGTGAATTCTCTATCACGATAAGATATTGAAGCGACACCGGAGGAATGGCGGCAAGAAAATCTATGTTGCAACATGATGAGTGAAGGCAAATCTCTAGTAGTGATAAAGAAGTTTTCTATCGAGACAATAAAAGCGAAATGATAGAATTCTATTGTGAGAAGAAAATTGATTCTGCGACAAATTGTATGAAATTGAGATTAACTTAAGTCAAGATTGAACTGCAAATAAAGATTTCTATGTCGCAACAAATAGCTTAGCCCGATACAAGGACACGAGAAGAAAAGTGATTGTACGACAAAGAAAAGAAGTCGTCGCGACGAGAAATTAAGAAATCAAAGAAATCCTATCGCGACATAGAAAACTCTGTCGCGACAAAGTAGACAAGCTGGAGAGAAAAAGGCTTGTCATGATGAAGAAAATTATGTCGCGACAGTTTCTAGAGACAGGAGTGTATGAAGAGCTGGGTGCAACAATTTTGTGTCGCGACAAAAAGAAGACATTCTGTCGGGGCAAGTCAAGGCGATGGATAAAAAAAATATGTCGTGACATTATCAAAGTGCTGTCGTGGCGAGTCAACTTCGGAAGAAGCAGGTTGAGGCAGAGAAAAGCGCAAGGCTGCGACAAAAGGCTGCGACAAGATCAAAAAGACTTTGTCGTGACAAAACTTTCTATGTCGTGACAGAGCGACCAATTTGGGCTAGAAATTTAGGGATCCACAACACAGTCTTGAAGTGAAACCAGCATTGGAAAATTTATAAATATACGCATTTAGGGCACTGTTCACAGCTTCCGCAAATCCAAGATTTCTAGGTGGTTGAAGACTCTCTGTATATTAATTTTCTTTTATTTATTTATTTTTTCTTTTATTTACTTTTTAGTAGATTTAGTTTGAGCGTAGTTTTTAGTTAGTTTTCTTTTGATGCACTATAATGCAGCATCGAACTGGAATTTCTTGTTAAATTTTCTCTTTCACTACTGTTTTGAATAAAATGGAGTTTGGAAAATTTTTGGATTTCATTTATTTCAGTTCGTTTACACTTTCAGTGAATTTTCTTGATTAGGTAGTCACTGATATGAGTGAACCAGTTTTGAAGGGTTGAGCTCCCTCTGGGAATGGGTCGATGATAATCGTCATTTTTCTGCACAAAATGGAAGAGAACACCTTAGTTAGAATTCTTGAATTTATTTGATTGGTATTTGAATTTTAATCGTTCCCCGGTACTGATGCAGTGTACCCGAAAAGTATTGTATTTTGCTTTGATTTCCAGGAGGCCCTCTGCGTGACACAGAGATGGAGAATCCTGAGGGTAGAGAGCAATTCTTTGTGGGTATTGTGGCCTTGATTCGGGGGTCTCGTTGACCAGATCAACGCAGAATACTTGTGTCTCCTTATCATGAGACCTATACATGTAAATAGCCACATTGGCTTATACATCCATACTCACAAAAATGTATATTTTACAAAGGTTAATTTATAATTATCCCAAAACTGGGTCTTTTACCTAGATTTTTACAAAATACATAACCAGGCCATATATGGCCATTTCTTCGTCTCTAAGACCTCGGATGTGTCCCATCCCCAGGTGAACCTTCGGTACCTGAAATAACTTTCCCTCGACAGGGTGAGCAATGCCCAGTAGTGGAATTATCTTACAAGGGTTACTCCCCACCTAAGTACACATGCAATGATTCAACATACCATGGATAATTATAATTGATACATATAATTCTCTCATTACTCAACCCGTATTAATACATCATACGACATACATAACAAGTCATATTCACCTGCTTTGCATGTTATTCACACAAGCCATAACACACAACAAGGTCACAATCGGACCATCCAGCGAGGTACCTCCACGACCCCTTCACAATCATGAACCAGTTTGGTTCCAAATCATCCATACAACATCAAACAACCATAAAACCTAGAAACTTTCAGTTTCCAGTTCAAACCCCAACCCACCACAGTCTTGGACTGTGTGAAGCCGGTTATAGAAATCCTCTATCCTTCAATCCCAAGTTTTTGAAACTAAACCATATGGCCTCTCATGGCCTCCCATAAAACGACCCTACCATACCTGTCTGATGGCCTACAACATGCCATCTGATAGTCATGCCTCCTCGACTATACACATCGACTGGCCCAAGCAAATTGAATGCTTGGTACAAAACACAGAATTAAGAAAAGTTGTTATCCCCCAATGTCCCCCACAGGAACATGGCTGGTATCTTGACTCAATGGGCTTTCCATAGAGTCTAAGAACACCCGAAACGGAGTTCGGACGAAGAAGTTATGACCTACTGAAGTTGGAGGTCACACATAATCAGACCCGACCGAGTTTGACCCGGCCTGTCGAGCTGGACTGTTTTCCCGCTATCCTCCACGAGTCATACAAATGGAATCTTGACTCGATGGGCTTTCCATAGAGTCTAGAACACTTAGCGGAGTTCGAAAGAAGAAGTTATGACCTAGCTCGAAGTTGGAGGTCACACGTAGTCGAGACCCGATAAGGCTGACCCGGGCTGGCCAAGTATCTGACCTTGCCGAGCTTGGAATGACACCCACTGTCCTCCACAGTTACACTAATGGAATCTTGACTCAATGGGATTTCCATAGAGTCTAAGAACACCTGAAATGGAGTTCGGACGAAGAAGTTATGACCTTCCTAAGTTGGAGGTCACACGTAGTCAGACCCAACCGAGCTGACCTGACTTGGCCGAGCTGTCCTGACCTATCCGATCTTGGCCTGACACCTACTGTCCTCCACAGGCATATGAATGGATTCTTGACTCAATGGGCTTCCCATAGAGTCCAAGAACACTCGAAACGGAGTTCGGACAAAGAAGTTATGGCCATCCGAAGTTGGAGGCCTCGCATGGGTCAGTCTGGCCGAGCTGACCTTTAGCTAAGCTGATCTCTAGCTGAGCTGACCTCTGGCTGAGCTGACCTCTAGCAGCTGACCTCTACAGGCTGACCTTTACAGCCTGACCTCTACAGGTTGACCTCTACAAGCTAACCTCTCGCATATTAGACTATTCGAGTAAAACAATGGCAGTGCAGAGGTCAATTGAGAAATTCGAAAGCCTAACATCAATTTCACTGATGTGGCTACCATTTACCAGAAGGACGCACTACCAAATTTCCTTTCCTTCCCACCTAAAAACCAGTTCTAAATTCCGGTTCATGTGTGTACTACTCCTGATGTAAGAAACTTCTGCATGGTTTAAAAAATACAACCAGCCATTCCCACAGTAGGGCAAGGCAATATAGCACAACCCTTAGGGTGAAAGTAACCAAAGAGTAGGAGAAGATCTGCTTCTTGAAGTTTTGTCGGCTTTGCAGATTCCGGTCTCTATGTGACCCTTCTTGTGAGGATGAACTCTTCCTCTTGTTCCACTTTAAGCGCGGTCCGATTGTAGAAATTTAGAGAGAAGGTGGAGTCTCTCTCTAAAACTCTCTCTTTTCAAATACAGTTTTTCCTCTCCCTCTCTCCCAATCGGTTGGGAGAAGATGAGAAATCCAAGTGAGATGTCCTCTGCGCGCCGCGTCCCGGTCTAAGTGAACTCGCTTGGATTACCACTATCACCTTATCCATCTACCTTGGATTTCCCTCAATCATTTGTTGCCACATGTCCATGTGGGTCCCCTCTTGAGCTCAGGATTGGTGATTCGAGAACCCTGACACGTGGCACATTGAGTTACTCAGGTACTTGAAGTGTCCCCTTCCTTTGTTGCCTCGAAGCGTGCAAGTTCAGGCTATCTCGGGTCGACGAGTCGATGTGGTAGCTGGGCTCGTAAGGCGATTCCAACGGTGAAGTCCGTTTTCATCAGGATCTAGAAATTTTCCAAATTTTGACCGAAATGACCATTTGCCTTTTTCATAAAATTAGATTTTCTCGGGGTTTCACAGGTATGGTAGACTAATACTTTGGAACTAATGAACTCGAAAGATTACTAAAGATAAATCACTAACTTTACTCATGGTTTAGGATAGTTTGGTGAAATATTAGTTTAATCACTTTCGAGAGAGGTTTCTCCTCGTGAAGGATTACGATCAGTGTTAGCAAGGGATCTAATAAAAATGGAGAATTTCATCGATGTTGAAGGATGAGGTACCATCCCTAAATTGGAAGGCCTGGCAATATCCTGTCTGTAGAGGCGGGAATTCTCCGGTCCTGAATCTAGGTATGATGCAAAGGAAAATACTTAAATCTTAGAAAGATGATTATATCTTCTAGTGGTGATTAATTCTTAAGTTAGAAATGAACATGAATCTGGTGGTAGAAATGTATGATTGAGGAGAAATCAAAACCACACGATGCATCTTTGACAAATTCAACTTTCCCGACTTATGGCTTAGCTAAGATTCAAAGGAAATGATGCCGAGAAGTGTGATTATTCGTTGATCTATGTCTAGTGTTGTCTCACTCAGGTAAAGCTCTCAACTCTATTCTTATTAATGGTTTATGCACTAAGTGAATTTACTTTAGTATTTTATTGATTTTCCAATCATCTTAATATTGGAGTTCAAATAGTAGGATCTTAAGTAGTTGAACAGATTGAAGTTTTATGATTCATACTCAATCCTCGTGTGAACAATATCTGGACTTAATGAAAAATCGCACATTAACTTGTACAATGCATTGCACTTCATGGTGATTAAGACCAATCAAAATCTTTAATGAATCCTAGTTTACAAAAAAAGGACAAACATATATTATTTCATCGCATTTCGACATAACTTAACAAGTTTTGATATTTGTTACTAGGAATTTGATAATAGTCATGAGTAACTGATCTCATAAATTTGTTTATATAATCTTGTTTGCATTTGCTTGATCGTATATCCATTTTAGTGAACAAATTTTTGGCTTGCAGATTTTGCTGGGTTTATTTAGTCCGTGGTAGCGAAGTCGCCTTTGTTTTGTGCAGTTTAGTCTATATACGAAAGGTCAACAAGTTTTGACGCCGTTCTTGGGGACTTTATTTAGTTCTTGGTAGTAAGGAAGTCATAACTTTGTTTTGTACGAGTTTGGTTACCATATATATAGAAAAGATCAACAAGAAAAATATATGTATGAATTTTTATTTTTATTTTTGAATTCATTTAGATGTTTTTAATTTAATTTTGATTTAAAAAATCTTTAATATTAATTTTTATTTATTTAAAAACTATTAATTTATCTATTTGTTTTGAAGCCGAACCATTAAAATTGATAAAACCATTTTATTTTTATTAATGATGATCATTTAAAATTGATCATCTTATCTTAATTAACCTAAAGGTAAAGATTTACAGATATTTTTAATCAAAATGTTAGATATCATTCATATTTGGATTTGTAGATAAATCTATTTTTGTATAATTAAATAATTGAGATTCAATCTAAATTAAACTAGGTTATATAGGGTAATGATTAATATACCAAATAAAAAACAATTATATAAAGAATAATCCAAATAACAAACAAAATATAAAGGTATGAATTGTTTTTCAATCATTTTGATTTTGTCCATTTAATTTTGATTTAAAAATTTTGATATTATTTTTATTTATTTTAAACTATTAATTTATATATTATTTATACATTAAAGATGTTAACTAGTTGTGTGATATTTCATATTATCACTAATAACTTATTATCATAAAGATGTTAGTATCTAATTATTTTTTTGGAAGGAATCATTCTAATTAGTTAAATTATACATTTTAATTTATTGATCAATTACTGTTTTTTATAGTTTAGATAATGTTATTAAAACTAGTTTTTATTAAATAACATGATAGTGAGATAACATTATATTATGTTGCTACCATAATTACACATAAATTTAAATTTTACAACTTTTAATAACATTATATAAAAATTATTAAATTTTAAATAATTTTTTCTATGATATAATTTTGTTCATCTTTAATTATTTTTTATTATTTATAAAAGATAATATAAATAACCTATCACATTACAAATATTAATTTTCTAAATAATATATGTCTTTGTCGTTTCATAACAATTTAATAACACTATTATTAATAAAATTACTCAATTTGTGAGGGAATAATTCATTCACCAATAAAAATTATTTCGTTAGAAAATATAGATAAAAGTTATAACTTTTGGTGATGAATATATTTTTGTTATAAAAAATAAAATTCATATTTAGGGATAAAAAATTTTGTTGGCAAACCTTTTATTTTCGTTACAAAAATATTGGCGCTAGAAAAAATGCGCTAACTTTTCCCGCCTTATGTTATGGTGACGAAAATCTTCAATTTGTCAGAAAAGATGTATTACTAACGAAAATTGAAATTTTGACAGAAAAGCTATTTTTTAAGGATAGAACTTTTAATTCATCATGTACCCCAGTTGGGGAAAAGCATGTTTTGTTGTAGTGAGTATCCTCTTCAGAAAAAAAAATCTAATTTATTTCTAATTTTGATTTGATAGCTTAGACATCCGGATCTTCTATGATTTAATATTTATCCTTTGCCAAATTGATCCCAAGCTCATTGGTACTTTGCTCCCTAAGTACCTTGGCCTCCAAGATTGCAGACTCTCGTGCGTCCCACGTCGACTCTACTCTTAGTCCAGACTTCCTGAATTCGGCACGTCCTTATACCATAAGATTGCCTTAGTTCGAACTACTTCATGATCCTACTAGGGACTTCACACATATATTATCAAATCTTCATCAAATTGGGATTATGAGGTAGACATCTTCTTGTAGAACCTGTGAGACAAAGATATGGAGAATCTCAAACCCAACATTAAACATGACTTATAAAATAATTTATAGTAAAAAAAACAACTTCAAGTAATACGTAAAAACAATTTAACTTATTTTTAAGCAAATTTCCACTTTATCTTTTGTCTCAACTTGTTTTACCCCCACAACCTCTTTTTCTTACCCCATGAAGTCAGTATTACTCAACCTTATTAATCTTACTTATTATGTATGAGGGATAAATATACAAATTTATTGATTTAGAATAAATTTTAAGTTAATTTAATCAAATAATCTTAATTAACACGTAAACTAAAATTAAGCGATGAAAGCTTTAAAGTCAACTACTTGAGTGTCATTTTAATTTAAAGTTAATTTAGGTGATTAAGTAAAAAGTTAAGAAGTTTTATCAAGCACTTCTTTTTATACATCTTTAAATTATTTAATTTTAATTGTAAAATAAGATTTAAAGTACCTTGTATAAAATAATTTATTTTTAAATTATTTTAAAACTTTTTACTTTTTCTTGTGTTTTTTTAATTTGTTGAGCATGCGTTCAAAGTTACATGAGTTCAAAGAGAGAAGATTGAGAATAAGTATAAATAATTTCCAATTGGTATGTGACCTTTTGAGTAGAACCCAAAAGACCATGATGCTCTTGGTTCAAAGTGGACAACAATATTATATCAATATGGAGAAAATTGAGTCCCTTAGGTTTCCTACAAGTGGTATCAAAGTCGAGGTTGAGGCTTAGTCATGTGGGTGAAATCCTTGTTTGGCGAACAAAAGTGCATGTTGAGCCCCAAATCTTGGTTATGCTCTATCAGATAGGCGAAATGACCTAGATAAAGAGTAAGCCCTCAAGGTAAATGGTCATACGGGTATAGAATTGGATGGATATTGTTGGATGGAGGCTCACTTTGAGAGAGGTTTGTTTGGTAAAGTATTTAAAGTCTCATGGGTTAGAAATAAGGAGGATAATGAAGTTAATAGTATGGATAATATTCAATTGATATGAAGCCTTATGGTCGAGCCCGAAAATATATAAAACCATGAGGGTGCGACGCCCCATTTCGGGTGTCAGGTTGACCAAATCGACTGCGGAAATCTATATGTCTCGTGACGAGACACACACGTGATAAAATAGCCACATGGAGCGTACATCCATACTCATAAAAACAAACCATCTCAGCTTCTCTTTCATAGTTTTCATGTTTGTTCTACAAAAATCTTTATCTTATGTTCTGAGTGTTCTTAAAGCGCATTTCGACTAACCTCCAAAGTACCTCTGCATCTTAGTCTCCACTGGGCCGGTCCATGCACGAGAAAGGGGTCCCACGGCCAGGGAGTGAGCAAAGCCAGTGAAAATTCTCCTACAAGGTTACTCCGCTAAAATGCATATGCAATGGCATATATAAGCTTGATCGATCACATTTCATACAATTATTTTCTATATGAATGTCTATCATGCATGAGATGCAGCCTCATGCCACCACTTGAGTCCCCCAGCAGGCTCCTCACTGGAGTGCCAAATGTGAAATAAAACCAGTCACACACACGCTAACCATTGGACAACCTCGATTTTATTTATCAAAAACTGATTTTGATTCTTTTCTTCCTTTATTTTGTGGAGTACAGTTTCAGGGTTTTACAAGTGAGGGCCTTATACGCCTTTTCAACATTTTCACGAACTTACATCGTCGAGTTCATGTCTAGTGAATAACTTCACGTAGGACTTTCACCACAGAAGTTGCACGACTTGCTCATGAAAACATGTAATTTATCATTTTGATCATTTACACACTCGTGAATCTCTACCTTGGACTTTGTCCCATTTTCAGTTCGACCCTTCCACCAACAACGATGAATAAACCTTACCACACCCACACAGGCGGCATGATGTGACCGTGCATATGAAATACATGATGTCAATGCATTTTCCTCATGTCTTATGCATGAATGAGCACTACATAAAACATTTACACACCGCGGATAATTATAATTGATATATAATTTACCTCCATGCAAAACATATTAATACATCAAAAGCATGCATTAATATCACAATTCCACACTGCATATTATTCAAACAATATAACACACAACAAGGTCTCAACGGGACCATTCAATAGGAGTACCTCACGGCCCCTTCCGCAAACATAGACCCGATTTGGTTCCCGACTTCCTTTGTCTGACAACCCATAATACCTAGAAACCTTCGGTTTCTATTTCAAACCCTAACTCCCATAGTCTGGAAATCGGTCATAAAATCCATACCCATTAGTCCCAAGGCTCGGAACTAATTTCCATGGCCTCTCATGGCCTCCCATAAGCAACCCCTACCATTATAAAGCGTTTAGGCTAAAAGTAAATCAAGTAGGAAAATATCCTACCTCTTGGAGTTTGTCGAAACTCCAACTTTTGGCGTCCCACCGTAGATCCCATTACGTGTACCAGCTTTCGTCACTTCTGAACTTTCGAACGTCGACCGCCCGAAACCCGGGAAAATCCTCCTTTTCCCTTTCCTCCTTCTCCTTTTCCTCCACTTTCTCTCTAAATAGTTTCCCTCTTTCCTTTGCTTCCTTCACTTTTGCTTTTCTTTTCCTTTTTCTCTTTTCTCATCTCATTTCCTTTCATTTTCTCCTCATTTTCTCTTCTCTTTTAGTCATTATCTCCCATTTTGGATGAGAATTGACCGTGTGGGTCAAAAGAAGGAAATTTCCTTCTCCTTTCCTCAAGCCAAGTGTGTGGCTCTCCCTTTTTCATGCATTTTCTTTTATTTCCTAATTTCACTTTATGACATCATGACTTACATGTGGTTTAATATGAGCCATGGGAATCCTTGCCACCAGTAATGGCTCAATGTAGGCCATCCACATGCCAAATTATACTTTATGATGCCAAGTGGCATCACTTATTTTACCATGTGTCATCCCAGCACTTGCGGCCGGCAACGTGAAATTCCGGCGGCGCGGAATCCGACGAGGTCGACGTGGTAGCTAAATTCGCGAGGGGCGATTTCGACCGGAGGAAGTCCGTTTCGTCATCAGAGATCCTAGAAAAATTCCGGATTTTCAGCGAAATTTCTATTTTACCGCTGTCGAATCTTGGATTTTGCGGGGTTTCCACGAGGACATTGGGCACAGAAACCAAACATTATCATACCAATGTGCGAGAAAAATGGGTACCACATTAGGCTTCCTACATTATTTTTCTTTTGATATTTTCTTTTCCTCAAATCTTTAAGTTCCAAACCTTACCCTTAGTTAGATTTCTTGATTTATTAACGTTGACAACGTTATAATATTATATATATATATATATATATATATATATATATATATATATATATTTACTTAAAATTATTTTTTTATTCTAATAAAAATATAAATTATATAATTATAAAGAAGTGCGAATTCATTGTGGTTCGATCTTGATCGACAGTGGCTGTGAACCGAAGCAGCACTGATTCACATTTCGCTGATCCGATTTTTTAAGCATTTATATAGAAGAGTTTGAGTTAGGTTGCACAATGCATCAGCAAATGCGTCAAACTCTAATAAATTTTTTTTAATTAGAAACACAAGGTTCCTAAAAAAGTCTATTTTCATCCCAACACAATAAAAAATAAACTATAATAAGAGAATTCTATCAATTTAAAGCTTAAATATGTGAAATAGGAAAAATAATAATCTTTTTAATAAAAGGCTCTGATAACAATACAAACAAAAGCAAGTCAATTCTAATTGATGAAGCGACGAAGGTTCATTTTGAATTTCATATTTTTCCTCATAGCATATATATAGGTTATTACAATATAAATATATAAATAAATAAATGAATAAATAAATATATATATACTCTCTTTCCAAACAATCCGGGACCAAATATGGTCATTTGCATATTCAATTTCAAAGATCTTCCAAAAAAAAAAATTATGATAATCAAACTTAATTAGCAAAATCGTACCACTTCCTATTTCTAGGTTGTTTTATAACATATATTTGTTAGTAGTGGAAAACAAATCAATGAAATTAAAATATAGAAAAGAAATTCAGATGAAATTTTCACAAATATTTGTAAGTGCTCTGTTTTCATTGAATTTTGAATCCTCATTTTCTTATTTGATCATTTGAAACGTTAATGTTTTAACCAAGCTGAATTAAACTATAAGCAGAGTATATTTTTAAATTTTAATTTCATTTTTAAATAGTTGACTTATCCATCATTATATTATCCTTTTTCTCATTATTTTCATTAGGAAATTGTCCCACATTTTGATGCTTGGGATGATTCCGAGTTCCATAACTGGTTAAGCCAAACCCTCCATCCCAAAGCAAGAAAATTACATATGCGATATTATTAAGAAATATTTGTTTAAAACATGTCAAATACTCATAAATTTATGAATTTAATATCTTTCATGTTTTTCTTTTAAAATAATTTTTTGGAAAATTGCCCTTCTTCATTTCATATGTTACATTATCTCAAAAAAATGTTAATTTTACAATAATAATAATAATAATAATAAAAGGATATTTTCAAAAAAAAATAAGAAGGATATTTTACAAAAGAAATATATAAGAAGGATATTTTTATAAAAATAAGGACTTAAAAATTGAAGAGGAGTTGTTCAAATTTTGGGTTTCAAGAGGTCATTTATTCAACAACCTATTATTAAGTCATTCATTCTTAAAAGTAAAGAAAAGAGCCCGTCATCAAACTATGGAGACGATGCGGCGATTATTTTCTAAAAGTGAGACGAATTGGGTCATTTAGGTGTGAAATTGCTGGCTGTTTATGTTATTAGAGTTGGTAATATGGGCAGAGCTTGATGGTAGCCCACTTTAGTTGGCGAAATTTTGGAAGGTTGGGTTGCAGGCACACTTACCGTCAGGTCGTTGACAGCTTGTCGACGCGAATCCTATGGTTCGGGTAACCCGATACCTCTTCAGTGTGTCCCATTTATCGGGATCCATATTTTTAAAAAAATCGGGTAGAGTCTCTTTTGCTCGAGGAGCTCTACCCAACATACAACTTGTATAACAATATAATCATAACCCATCCAGGGTCTCAACAGAAGTAGTATTGATTCCATAGGGTCCATGCGTCCCGCCTCCGAATAGTATCCCTTCACGGGACCCGTTTATTCACATTTAAATCTAAAATGAAAATAAAGCGGCAAAATACAGTCTGTAAGAGTCAGATCCGACAGCCCTCTTACCATATTTACATGCGGAGCTATTTATACAATAGTCGAATAAATTTAATTACAATTCTTTTTACATAAATACTTTTTATAAGAAAGTATTGTAGTAGCGTGTCGGCATAGCCGTATCGTAAGCCTCGTCGGGATATTGTCTCCTGTACACCTGTACTTGAAAAGGGTCCCTAGCAGGGATGAGCAATGCTAGTAAGAAAAATTGCTTCTACAATGGTTACTCTCGCCTAAATGCACATGAAATAGCGTACATAAAACAGCCGTCATATTCATATAAATAATGTAATCCCTATATAAGATAGTACGTATCATATAAGAGATGAATCTCATGCCCTGACTTAGAGTCCCAAACCAACTCCCTCAAACTTGAAACACCAAGTGTGAAAAACCATCAAGGGCATCTCGCCCTTAACCCATTTAAAAAAAAAAAAAAAGCTTTTGTTTTGTAATTATAGACACCTTTGGGTGCTGATACCTACTTATTTCCCTTGCAAGTATTGTGTGTTATGCATTTGTGGGCCCTGGTGCCGGGTTCTCAGTAGGGCCTTGCCACCTATATAACTACCCAACATACAACTTGTATAGCAATATAATCATAACCCATCGAGTCTCAACAGTAGTATTGGACCATAGGGTCCATCACATCCCATATCCCCCGATATCATCCCTTAGCGGGACCCATTTATTCACATTTAAATCTAAAATATGAAAATAAAGCGGCTTAAGTACGGTCAGTAGGTAGATCTCGACCCTCTTACCATGTTACATACCAGACTATTTATACAATAGTCGAAATAATTTAATTATAATTCTTTTACATAAAAAATACTTTTTATAAAGAAGTATTGTCAGGCCTATGTCGGCCTTCTTCACAATCATGGCCTCGTCGAACCTTTGTCTCCTGTACACCTGTACTTGAAAAGGGTCCCTGGCAGGGTGAGCAGTACCTAGTAGAAAAATTCTTCTACAATGGCTGCTCATAAGCCTAAATGCACATGAAATGACGTACATAAAACAACAAATCATATTCCATATAAATAATGTAATCCCTACTTAGGAGATGTTACGTATCATGTATGAGATGAGATCTCATGCTGGCAGGTCTGACCAACTCCCTCAAACCTGAAACACCAAGTGTGAAAAACCATCAAGGGCGTCTCGCCCTTAACCCATTTAAAAAAAAAGCTTTTTGTTTTGTAATTCTAGACACATTGGATACCCCAATGCTTACTTATTTCCTTACCAAGTATAGTGTGTTATGCATTTGTGGGCCACAGATTTTCGGGTTCTCACCGCAGGACGCCGCATGCCTTTACAACATTTTTTACGGGCTTTCACCTACGGTTTCATGTCTAAACCATATACCAGGTTTTTCACCTGAGGGGGTGTCTATCCTTACTTGCTTCACCCATTTACACACGTACTTTTCATGTCATGTGACCAAGAGTCTCAATTTGGACGTTGTCCCATTTTACTAAGCTCACCATCGAACACCAAACACAGTGTCGATTTACCATGGTCGAACACCAAGCGTGAGTATCTCTGCTCCATGCACTCACACGACTCGTAATGTGGTATATGAAATGCAATCATGCGATTTCATGCCATGTCATGTTATATACAACATTTATAAATTTCGGATAATATATTTCTTACATATAATTTTCATTAAATCATCAATTTACATGTTAATACATCCGCATGGCCAGCGTATTAACATGATTTTTACACACAACAACATATTATTTATTTTTTTCCAACAATACACAACACACAAAATGACCCAAATCTTGGACCCATATAAAACAGGGCACCTCTTGGTCCCTTCACGATTCATCACTGAATTATTGTGATACCAAAACCCATCACAAAACATGAAGACATTAGTCCCAGGATCGAAACGAAATCTCAACCCAGTCCGAAATTGCCCGAAACCAATCCCAAAAATTTGCAATATTCATTCCCAAAATCTTGTCTGAGCTGTCCGAAACCAATCCCGAAAATTCAGCCCAGACTATCTGAAAACAGTCTCGAAAATTCCTAAAAATTCCTAAATTTTCCTACACTCAGTCCCAAAATTTTGGAACTTAAATTTATGATATCTCACGGCCTCCAAGAAAACCCCAAGCCATTAAATGGCCTTTAGGATAAAAATAACCAAAGTAGAAAAATTCCCTACCTTTTGGAGTTTGATGAAACTCCATGATTTTGGTACCCATGCGTAACTCTCGATGCGTGGATCGACTTTGCCTTTTGCTCCAACAAAACACAGATCAATTTACGTAGATCTTTAAAGAAGCAAAGAAAAAAAAATATGTCTGCTTTCTACGAACCCCCCTCCGTCCCCTCCTTTTTTACTTTTACCTTTTTTTTTATTTATTATTATTTTTCTTATTTTATCTTTCCCATTATTTCCTTCACTTGACCCTTGGCTGAATGTGAGCCATTCACACAAGTGCACCACATGTCATGCCATGTGTCATCTGACATCTGATACCTCGAAAAACGTGAAATTTATTTGTCTCGAATTCAATGAGGTCGGCAGTAGTGGGTTCGTGAGGCAGATTGATAGTAAAGTCCGTTTCGTCATCCGAGATCTAGAAAATTTTCGGTTTTCAACCAAAATTACCGTTTTACCATTTTTCAAAAAAATTGAATTTTTCTTGGGTTTTATATTCTTCCCCCCTTAACAGAATTTCATCCCAAAAATTCCCACATACTAGCACACGCAAACACAATACATCTCTCATGGAACATATTAGAACACAAAAACAATCGATGCACACAATGCCGTGTTCTACACCCATGCCCACTAATCCTAGGTATTTGTATACTAACTCTCGATAGTCGACTAAACAAAGCGATATCGAAGCTTGTTGGTAGATACCCCCACCCGAGCTCCTAGGTAATCGTTAACCTAAGCTCTGATACCAAGCTTTGACAAGCTAGTATCAGGACTATGTAATCGGTGCTGGTGTCGGAGCCTAAACACGTGCAATTGTGACACCCCAGTCTGGGGTCCCATTAACAACTCGTCAACCGAGATTCATGGTTCGGGTGTATAATACCATGTATTGTGTCTCATTTATCGGGATCCATATTTTTTTTAAAAAAAGGGCAAAGTCTCATTTGCTTGGGGAGCTCTACCCAACATATAACACAATATAACAAATATAATCATAACCACGTCAGTGCCGACATAAGTAGTATTGACCCCCTGGTCCATCATCCCGAGATCCCCAATATACATCCCTTCACAAGGACCCATTCATTCACACATTTAAAATCTCAAATATGAAGATGGCTTGCTTAAGTACGGTCGTAAGAGTGGAGTCACAACCCTCTTACCATATTTACATACCCGACTATTTATACAATAGTCCAAAGAATTTAATTACAATTCTTTTTACATAAAATACTTTTTATAAAAGTATTGTCAAGGCCACATGTCGGCCTTCTTCACAATCATGGCCTCGTTGGAGCCTTTGTCTCTGTACCCCCTGGCCAGGGTCCCCTGGTGAACGTACTTGATAGAAAAATTCTCTATAATGGCTACTCTACTTCTAAATGCACGTGAAATGACATACATAAAACATCAAACCATATTCCATATAAATAATGTAATCTTATATGGAATGTTACGTGTCATGCATGAGATGAGACTCCTCATGCCCACAACCCGAGTCTGACCGGACTCCCTCAGGCTTCACGCAGTGTGAAAAACCGTAAAGGGAGTCACACTTTGACCCTTTCCAAAACAAAAGCTTTTTGTTTCGTAATTCTGAACACGTGGATACCCCCGATACTACTTATTTCCTTATCGTAATAACGTGTTGGCATGCATTTGTGGGCCATGGATTTTCGGGTTCTCACCCCAGGACGCCGCACGCCTATACAACATTTTTTACAAGCTTTCACCGATGGTTTCATGTCTAAACAATATACCAGGTTTTTCACCTGAAGGGGTGTCTATCCCTACTTGCTTCACCCATTTACACATGTACTTTTCATGCCATGTAGTCGTGAGTCTCAATTTGGATGTTGTCTCAATTTACTGAGCTCACCATCGAACACCAAACATAGTGTCGATTTAACCATGTCCTCACGACATACATCGAACACCAACACAATGTTGATTTACCATTGTCGAACACCAAACCGTTGTTGACTGACCATGCACTCACACGGAGCTCGGCGAGATGTGGCCGTGCATATGAAATCTGTCATGCAATTTCATACTATGTCATGCTATATAACATTTATAAATTAGGATAATTATGCTTCCTACATATAATTTCCATTTTATCACAATTTCCATGTTAATATCCATGACACATATTAACATGATTTTTTACTGCTTGACATATTATTTATTTATTTCCAACAATACACAACACACAAAATGACCTAAATCTCAGACCCATATAAAACAAGGCACCTCTTGGTCCCTTCACGATTCGTTACCGAATTACCATGATACCAAAACCCACCACAAAACTCGAAGACATCAGTCTTGGGATCGAAACCAAATCTCAACCCGATCGGCGCACAAACCAATCCCGAAAATTGACTCGAATTGTTGAAAGCGATCGAAATTCTAAAACTTCCACACTCAGTCCCGAAAATTTGGGATTGAAATTCTGACCTCTCACGGCCTCTAAGAAAACCCTAAGCCATTAAATGACCTTTAGGTTAGAAATAACCCAAGTAGAAAAATTCCCTACCTCTAGGAGTTTGACAAAACTCCATGATTTTGGTACCCATGTGTAGCTCTCGATGCATGGATCTAGTTTGCATCTTGCTCCGACGAAAACCTACGGTCCGATTTCCGTAGATCTTAGAGAGAAGTGAAGAAAAGAAAAAAAAACTCTCTTTCTACGAACCCCCTCGAAGTAAGTCCCTCCTTTTTACTTTATCTCTTTTTTATTATTATTAATTTTTTCCTTATTTATTTATTTTTTCTTGTTTTATCTTTCCTATTATTTCCTCCGCTTGACACTTGGCTCAATTTGAGCCATTCTGAAGATGCACCATATGTTATGCTGTGTCACGGGCACAGATGTAAAAAGCGTGAAATTAGATTGTCTCGAGTCGACGAGTGACGGGGGTAACTAGATTTCGCGAGACGATTTCAATGATAAAGTCCGTTTCATCATCCGAGATCTAGAAAATTTCCGGTTTTCAACCGAAATTACCATTTTACCCTTTTTTTAGAAAAAATTGAATGGATATGTATTTATTCATTTGGCGTGAAAGAAATCCATTACAAAATTAGAGAAGGCTAATTACAATGAATGTGGGTAAGTAATTTCTATATTTTAGGATTTATACTCACACTTTTGATAATATTTTCATATTTTATCATTGTGGGTATATCCTTACGGGATGGTGTATTTTTTAGTCATCTACCTACTATGTCTCCATATCAGTAAACATTCTTCAATTTTGTGTGTTTTAATCACTAATTTTTCTATTTAATGGAGTTAAATTTGTGTTCTGACTATCAAACATGTAGGGTGAGATGGTTAAGAAGTCTAGCTTAACTAATGGATTCGAGTTTGAGCCTTGGGAATATTATTGTTTTTGTGATAGAGCTCTGGATTGTTACCAGTTTCTTTGCGGCTCTTATGTGGATTAGTATATGGTATGGCTCAAAGGCTTTTTCTATGTGTGCATGAATCCGATCAGAATACCTCACGATTGACAAAAAAATAATTGTATGACAATTAACAGTTTTAAAGATAGAAAATCAGGCGAAGGCGACTATTTGCGTCGAGCCGATTGGTGGCGACAATGGCGACCAAGGCGGTGATCGACCATGCCCCGACATCAACGTCTTAATTAATATGAAATCTTTGTGTTATGTGTATGAACTTTCTCAACTTAGTAGGCAGAGTTTTTAAAACCATAGCAGGAGTCTCTTAGGCTTAAAACGAACAATATCTATATGTTTAAGTTGGGTCGATACACTTAATTTCTAATTGTAAAATTGTATCAAATATAAACCTCAGTTGTCAACTGTTTACACGGGGATTAATTTGAAAGAGCTTTAAGAGAGATGAAACTAAAGGTATTAATTCTGTATTGATTTAACACAATTAAGAGAGATGATTGCATTTGTAGGCAACCAAACACAGCCTTATGTGACTCAGCCAGCTAGCTCATAGGAGGCGCATCCCTCACGTGACGTGCTTCCGGAGCCTTCTAGAACATTCTCCCCACGCTCCCTTGTAACCACTTTGATCTAAATATATGATATCAAACTTGCAATTTAACTATCATTCTTTCTTTCTTTTTGGAATGGCTTTTCTTTTTCATAGTTTTTTTCTTCTTTGATCTAAATATGATTTTCTTGCCTCGAGTTCTTATTAAATCCCTTTGAATGTGTTTAATTTGATACTTAGATATTATTTAAGCTTTGCTTAACATTGTTTTCATAATTCTTAAATTGATTTTGTCTCTTTCTTTTTTTGTTTAAACAGTTTAAGTCTTGAAGCATCGAATAAGTCTTGATTTGTTTGCTTTGTTTAAACATGATTTATGTTTATTTTCACAAGATTTAAGAAGATCGTTATGACATTGGAAATTGTTATGTGCTAAAGAAGAATAGGAAGGAGAAAATAAATAAAATTGGGTAGATACTTAGGTGGTGTTTGTTTTTTGACTTAATGTTGAAAGCTGAATGCTATTCAGCTTTCAGCATTAAGCTGTTTGTTTTTTAAAATTTTCACGACTTATTACTGAAATTTTTTAAAAAATTTCTGAATAGAAAAAGTGAAAATATATTAATTTTTTTCTATTCAGAAAAAGTCATTTTTTACTAAAAAAAGAAAAACTCCATCGTTACCCAACAAGAGGAAGGGTTAACAATACACACTACTAAGGATGACAATGGGAGGGTTTGGGACGAGCAACCATCCCGAGCCTACCTGTTTATTTTCAATTCTCAAACTTGTCTCATTTAAAAATTAAGAATGATGGACGGGGATAGAAAAATTCCCAAACCCGTCCCGTTTACATTTTATTTTTGTTTTTATTTTTTATTTTTTATTTTGTTTATATTTGCTTTTTATTATATTAAAATTAATATATTTTATAAAAAAATATTATGAATTTTTATAAATTATTTATTAAAAAACATTCTAATTATTATTATTATTTATATTAAAGTATAAAATAAAATAATAAAAAATTATTTTTAAAATATAATCGGGGCGGGGTGGGAGTAACAATACCTGAACCCGTCCTGAACTCATCTCGGATTTGAGAAAATAAATTCAAACCTGCTAAAAACCCAATTACAATTAAACCAAACCCGTCTCATTAAGAGCGAGGCAGGGCGAGAACCTGAAATAATCCGTCATGTTGTCATTCCTACTCTCTACCCAATGTTAAAAAACAAACAACTTAATACTTAATGTTATTAAGTACTATTCAACATTAAACTTAAAAAAAGTTATATTCAACATTAAGTAAAAAAAACAAACACTACCTAGTTAAGTTCCATAGAAATTCAATTCAAAGTAAGTGAATGTTCTTTGATAAGAAGATTGGGAGATTTAATCAACAAGATCAACAATAAAAGGAAATTATAACATTTTGCATTATGGTGTACAAAGGAATATAATCAATTGTCTCAAGAAAAATGAAAAATAAAAGGAACAAAGAGAAAAGAAAAATAGAGAATAAAAATTTTATGTATCTTTGGTATGATGAAAATATAGCTTTGTAAATTTAAATCATGAGTAGTTATATTGTGTATGGTGATGATATCCTAACTGTACATTTTAGAATAACTCATTAATTTGAACATAAAACTGCATATTAGGCTCAAGGCCTATTGCCATTAATACATATTCTTCTAGAATCTCAAGTTAAGGTTTTTTTATTATTAGACTTAGTTAATCCTATGTTCTTAGTGAGTTATGGAATTCAAAGATTTTAAGTTTTTTTGTTCCTTTTTTCTTCTTTTTTTTTCTTGAACCTTTTTTAATATTAGATATATATATAATGTGTAATAATCATCAAATAGTATGTACCATTGTTTATAAAAAAAAAAGGATTAACAGTTTTTTAGCAGTTTCTGGTTACCATATGGGGAGATTATATATGTTACAAAACCTTGTTCGTAAATACACGGAAACCAAATGACAAAGGAAAGGAAAAAATTACAAAGAAAGAAAATGAGAAATTAAGGATGCCGAGTCTCGTGAGGAATCACGATATCTTTGAAACAGATTCTCTGTCTCCTTTGGTGCTTGGAGACTATAAGATCGACGTCTATCTCCCGGGATAAAACGGCATACAAGCAACACTACAGCACCTTGATGCTATTTCGATAAACTAAAAATATGTTCGAACCTATCAACGTACTAATAACGCTTAGACGTAAAACTTGATCTAACCTTCTTGACATACAAAAGCTCACTTTATATAGGAGCTGGAATGAAAAAACATTCATTTCTCGAATGAATAATTCATTCTAAGAATAATGATCATTCATTCCTTTGGTGATCGATATTCCAATGGCGACAGCTGAAAATGTCCTTTCTCTTATATATGCATATGTTGATTTCCTTTCTCTTATTATATATGATTTGTTATTTTAATTATAATTCAATTTGCAAGACCTAATATTTATTTGCTATATATTCTTGTAGGAACTTAATTAATCCATTAGAAATGGTTGAACTCATCTTTGATGACAACATGTAAGGTTCCCACGCCATTTCTAAACTTAATTCACTTATATATGTATATGTTGATTGCTTTAAGTATTATTACGTACATTTCTGAACTTGATCCAATGGCTAGAAATGATTTCTAAAGGTTAGATTAAGATCTAACGGTCAGATTTAATCCAAAATCAAATCCAACCGTTAGAATTTATTTTTAATAGCTTTTTGACCGAAAAACGGCTAGTTTGACTCAAAAAAATTCTATAAATAACCTAAAATTACTAGTTTTTCATATCAAACTCATTTATTCTATTAACGGTTAGTATTTTTGTTAATTTTCGATATATTGATATTCATGTAAAAATATCCACCGATATATCCATAAAATTCAAGTACCGAAATATCCATCGAAACCGATAATTTTAACCTTGGTTAGAGATGGTTGTGCGAGGAGGTTATCACCCTATAATACGTCCAGGTCGGTTTTTGCTGACCCTGCTGGATGATGGCAGTATTGGGGTTATACTTTCTCCATAGACCAATTAAGATGCTGCTGCTGGGTTGATACTGAAACATCTTAATCCAATCCATTTCTGTGATTGTTTGTATAAATCAATTTCTTTTCAGTAAAAAAACAAAAACAAAAACAAACATTGTGATGTCAAAGATTCTGAAAATAATTGGAATTGTACTTACTACTACTACTACTGCTTCCTCATCCTCAAGCATTAATCCATTCAAGTGCTACAAATGATTAAAATTGATAAATCAAAATTTTATCATTCATCTACTTCTTACTGCTATATAGGGGTGGTAATTTGTGTCAATGGTTCGTGTTCGTATCGTGTCAATGTATGGATCGTGTCAACATTCGTCAACCCAAACCCAATAGGAATAATAAACGTGTTAATATTCGCTAACCCAAATCCAACCTATTTATTATTCGTGTTAATTAGGCAGGTCAACACGAATATGACCCATTTAATTTGATTATTTAAAACAATAAGAATTATAATTAATCATTATTCATGTTTAACACAAATAACCTATTAAATTTAATATGTTTATTAATTTTATTATTTAAATTAATAGGAATTATAATTAATATAATCCATATTTAATACAAATAACTTATTAAATAGGTTAATTAATTAATATAATAATTAAACGGATCAATTTGGGTCAAATTCGTATTAGACAGATCAACACGAATATAACCACGTTGATGAATGGTAGGCGGGTGACAGAATATATGGCCAGCAGATTATATTCAACTCAAACCCGCAAAAACCATGTTGGGTTTGTGTCGTGTTCACGTGTCATGTCAAAATTTTCCAACCATACTGCTATATATCTTTATGTTTTAATTTCAAGTTGTGGTTGTGATTTTAACAATTCAATCATTTAAATATTATTATTCACTAGAAAAATTATATCGGATGAGCATATATCAATTAGATAGCACTTCCCCAACTGAGAATTTTCGTTGAACTTTCACCTGGGCAAAATCTGTTGCTTCATTCCCTACCTCCATCCCCCTTAGATGAAAGGAAAGCTCTCCTGTTAAATAGGAAAATTTACAGAGATTTACTAATGGTGATATTCATGGTACTGATGACATGAAGATGGTATCTTGATATGTTTTTGGGTCCACCAAAATTTTGAAAATTTTTTTTTATTTTTTTTATGTGTAGGAAAATTTTTTACCAACTTGTCTAAAAACCTTATGATATATATATATATATATATATATATATATATATATATATATATATATATATATATATATATAGGAAGCAGGTGTAAAAACACCTCAAACTTTCCCAAATATCTTACTTACACTTCAAACTTTTTTTTTGTCCAATTAGACCCTTATAGTTTATTCTCATAACTCAAATTAGCACTTGTTATGACTAAAACCGTTAAAATGGTTAAACAATATTAAAATGACCGTTATGCACTGCCGTGACGTCCATGTGGCACCATGAGACCCACTCTATTTCTCCTCTCTCTTCCCTCCTCTCTTCTCTCTCCTCTCTCCTCTCTCTCTCCCTTACCCATTAGTGCAAGCCCTTTTTTTTTTTTTAACTTTTTAACTCTTAATTTTTATTAAAATTTATTTTAGTTTTTAATCAACTAAATAAAAATTCAATTTTTTTTAAAAAATATAAATAAATTATTTGTTACTTTAAATCAACTAAAATTTTTTTATCTTAATTTTAAAATTCTACTAAATAAAAATTTGAATTTTATTTTCAAAATAAAAATAAACAATTCAATGTTTAAAAAAAATTTTAAAATTATTTTCATTTACTAAATCTACTAAATAAAAATTCGAATTTTATTTTCAAAATACAAATAAACAAATCCATGTTTTAAAAAAATTTAAAAATTATTATTAAAATAAATTATATTTTATTAAAAATATTTAATATATTTAATATAAATATATTTGTTTATAATAATTAATAATACAGTAAATTTTATTATTGTAATTTTAAAATAAATTTCATTTAAAAAAATCATCCATCATATTTATCAAAATATGTATTAAATTAATGCATTAAACTATATTATTTTTAAATAAAAATATTAAATATTCTTCACATGCCTAACTCAGTTGTTAAAGCATTCAAAGTTTAAAAAGGTAAAACATCCAAGGAAGGGAGGGGTCCTAGGTTCGAGTCCTAGTAGGGACAATTTACTATATTGTAACAAAGTGTTTAATTTAAAAAAAAATTAAATATTAAAACACATCTATTTGAAATAATACTTAATATTAAAATATTAATTCACTTATTTATTTGATTTTATTAGTATATTTTAAAAATTAGAAATGAATTTTTAAAATAATTTATTCAAAATTAAAATAAATGAATAATTTATTTATATTTTAAAATTAATTTTGAATTTTTATTTAGTAATTTCAAAAATTAAAGTAAAATTTTTTAGTAGATTTAAAATAACAAATATTTAATTATATTTTAGCAAATAAGTGAATTTTCTTTAATAGATTTTAAAAACTAAAATAAAATTTTAAAAAAAATTAAGAGAAAAAAAGGGCTTCGGCGGGGCAATGCAGTTGGCTGGGTAGGGGTTGGTCCAATCAGTGAGGGAGGAAGAGAGAGGAGAGAGAGATTGGATCCACGATGCCATGTGGACGTCACCACATCAGCACTTTACGGTCATTTTAACACCATTTGACCACTTTAACGGTCTTATTCACGACATAAGCTAATTTGAGTTACGGGAGCAAACTAAAGGAGCTTATTTGGACGGGAAAAAAAAAATTGAGGTGTAAGTAGGATATTTGGGAGAAAACTTAGAGAGGGGTCTTTGCTGCCATAGATAGTATTATATACTAAGTTCTTAATATATTTAATATACAAAGAAGGGGAGAAAACTCAATAATAAAAGTTATTATAGGACCTATAGGGCTACCTCCTACGCGTAACATACAACACCATATAGATTTGATTCCAGGTCCTTCTCTTCCTATTTGCCTCATTATGGGGATAGTCCAGAAGCTGAAATTAAATCTTAAGGGAGAAGAGAGAAGAGTTGTTAAGCAAAGGACATATTCAGGCTAACATGAGCTCATGCGTAGTTCCTACTTTGTTGATGCTAAGTTAATATGTTGAGAGTAGAGTGATCAAAGCAAAATTGCTGAAATGGACCTCAGATTTCCTGAAGTCAATGTTGGATGATATAACGTCGATTGATTGAACAGTGTATTAGGAAGATTGACATGAGGAGTGACTATCATCATATCAGAATTTATCTAAGTGATGAGTGAAGACAACATTCAAGACAATGAATGGCCATAGCAAACTAACAAAGTATGAACCACACTAGATTATTAAGAAGATCGACAAATAATGTTTATGGTTTGACATCCGAATTTGGATGAGGATTTCAAAGACCTTAAATGTTACTGATCTTACCTCGTTCCAGCTACATATGAGTCGTGGATATCCAAAAATTAACCCAAGAACAAATTCTTTATAACTGGAGGTGACTGACATATATAGGACGTTAGATCAAGATCGATCAACCAAAATCCTTATTTTAGTTGTTTTGGGATATTGTTTTACTTCTCATTATTGTTTTGGGATATTATCTTTATTTCCTATTATGTTCGCATTATGTCTAAGATATAAATAGATGTTTTAGGGTTTGTTTTGAGGATTTTGATCACTTTTATCAATTTATGAATCAAAATTAAAACTTTTGCTTCACTTTATTCTCTGGGTTGAGAATTGGTCTCTAGATTGAGACGTGTTCATTTTTGTTGGTCAATCATGTGTTGATTAATCATGCTACACGCTGCGTCAAAATTGAAGGCATCAACCACACCTTCCAGTTCGATGATTACCCTCGAAACATCCTATACTATCAGCAACTAATTGCTTCCCTTAGCCCTAAAGCTTCCGCCTCAATGGGAGAACATGTACCATTCATGGGTTTACTTCTACAACTTATGACCGAGCCATTTTCATCCCTAAGGGTCATCCCCACTCCGGTGATTCTTCTTGTCTTATCTATGGTTGCATCAACGTTGCACTTGAGCATTATTCGAGGTGGTTTTCTGCAATGGGTAGAAAAAGACCTAGATTTTGCTACTGTTATTGATGCTTTGGGCTACTCCCTAGCTTTTTGCCACTATGTCAAGAAAGATAAAATTGCTTGTAACCGATGTTCCGCGTTCCATTCTAAGTTATTCCAAAGTTTGGAGTTTCGCTTATTCCAAATACCCCATAGAATCGTACCAAGCTTGGCTAAATTAGTCTGATCACCCCCTTCAAACTGTTTAAGCAATCATTCATTGAAAGAAGCCCTCCCATTTGTTATTGACCCTAGCACGGCAAGGTCCCAAGACTCTACGACAGACCTCTAGTACGTAGGGATGTTCTTGTTGGCAAACAACCTTTTCATGTTCACCATAGAAAATGTCTGGTTTTCGGGGTGGATAGGCCATCCCTAGAGCTTGTTCCAGGCAGTGTGTTTGAGTAGAAGATTTCCTTGCACATTGATGTGCCTCATGCACCTGTAACCTAATTTAACGAAGTAGCACCTGATACCATAGTGTCATATCAAGGTGTCCTCTTGAGCCCTTGAGCTGAGGGGAATGTTGGCTATGGCTTGGATATCCCTAGTTTTGACAAGCTCTTCCAAAAGTTCAATGTCATTCTCGTTCATGGATCCATAGGTCGACAGCTTTTTAGTTGTGCAAGACCCATGGTGGACTGAGTGGTGATCTGGGATGACTCCAGTGCCACGAACCAAGGATCTTCCCAAACATAAGCTTGGATTGAGCCCATGGTTGATGTAAAGGAAACTTCCGAAATTGCAAATATATCATTTGAAAATTCAAGATACTAGAGACAAGTGGCTTGGAGAGAAATTTCAATATATAACTAGCATGGCAAGGTTAAACCAACGAAGATTTCTGAAACCCCTCCTCCTTTATGTGGCTAAATTATCCTAACGGAGCCAGTTCATCCTCTTTCCTTCATTATCTTTTAATCCCCACCAAAAGGAATTCAACATTCATTGAAGCTCCTCTAGAAGGGTGACGGGAAGGAGAAATGAGCTCATACAGTATGAAAGGATAGCCAGCCCCACTACTTTTATAAGGATTTCCTTACCTGCTTGAGATAGTAGCTTTCTCTGCCATCCTTGAAGGCGTTTCCTTAATGTGTCACGCATAAAACCAAATATTTACCTTTTGATTCTTCCTATTAGTTGCGAGAGGCCCAAATATCTACATGCATTTAAAGGATTTGTGACTCTAAGGATGGTTGCAATATGGTCCTGGATCCCTAGGGTGATATTCTTGTTGAACATAATACCAGCCTTTTGGAAGTTTATGGCCTGACCTGACTCCCGCTCATATTGGGACAAAATGCTTTGCATGGTTCTGGCTTCCTTGGGATTCGCACGAAAGAATATAAAGTTGTCATCTGCAAATAGGAGATGTGAAACAATTAGTGCCCCTCTACATATCTTGCACCGATGATACCTCTATCTAATGCTTGGGAAATAAGATTAGAGAGACCATCTGGACATAAAATAAATAACTGTTGAAACACACAACATGATCCAATCAACCCACTTTGGTACGAAGCCCATTTTCAATATGATGGATTTTAGATAGTCCTAACAAAGTTTGTCATAGGCCTTGCTTATGTCAATCTTCAAAACTACCTCTCCAACGTTCCTTTGTTCTTTCGCTTCGTGTAGTGGATTATCTCAAAAGCTATCAGTACATTATTAGTGATGGATCTTCCAGGGATAAAAGTGGATTGAACTTCATTTTGATGGGAGTAGAGGTTTCAGTCGATTTACAGGAACTTTTGCCATAAGTTTGTAAAGGACATTGCATAATGCGATAGGTCTTAGGTCCCTCATTGTTGTGGGTGCGGCAGTTTTCGGGATCAAGACAATGGTCGTCTCATTTAGCTCTGGTGGGAATGCCATGGAATTCAGCCAAGTTTGAAAAGTTAAGGACATCTGGTAGATACCTGGATTGAATCCATCGGGACCTGGCGACTTGTTCAGATGCATTTGTTTGGTGGCTTCAATAAATTCGTCAAAGGAGAAAGGAGTAAGTAAGGCAGCATTCTGGCTTTTAGTAACTCTACTCTCAATAAATCCCCCTAGACCCCACTCTCATCTTGAATCCTGTTGATCTTATCTGTCCGTCTCCTTGAACTGGCTGCTGCACATTGCAGGAAAACTGGCATTCGTATTTTTTATTTTTTACAATACTATTCGGGGACAACTCTCCTTCGCTAACTGCTCTCAAACGAAACCTTCTCGTGAGGAAGTTCTCGCTTTTACTCTGGCGTACTGGCTCTATGAGAGCGGTCCAAAACCGGCAAGAAGGTTAATTAAATCAGTATCGGGAGAGTATTAAACCAAGCTAGATTCACCATGGCTCTAATAATCCAACCCCTCCCTCTTCCCATGTAAATCCGATATCCACGTAGGTAAATCTTCGAGGTGACTATGAGAACGTTCCCCACAAAAACCCATCACCTTGGGGGTGGAGAACTGAGCTTTTTTTTTTTCATTTGAGATGATATCATCAAGTCTCCAATACTACAAAGACACCATGGCAGCCTGAGGGTTGAGCTTAAAATTAGCTAAATGTGGTAAATTTTTAATTCGAACATGTGGAAAGAATTCCTCTTTTTCACTTCTTAAAATTGTTTATTATTCATTATAAGAAAAATTTACCGCCCTAAGAAAGTAATAATTTTAATCCATTTTCATAAATAGGGAAACAACCAAGCTGATGATTGCCGAAGAAAAAGCTCAAACTTTCCGAATTAACAAACAAGAATCATGGTCATCAAATATATACTGGAGCAATGTCGAGCATCCTGGATTAAACGTATATTCTACCCACTTACCATGCCAACATGTTATAGATCTATTAATTATAACCATATTTCTTGGAGATATGTTAATATGTATTTTATTGTGTGGTTGTTAGGTTATTAGTAAATATTGTTGGGTGTACACCTAAAATCCCACATCAGTCCCACTGACAAGAAAAATCAGTGGATGTGATCCAAATCTAAATCATGGTTTCCCGGGTATGCATATGCTAAAGGATAGAATTAAATCACGATAATCATTCCTTAGTATTTTTTGAGAACAAAAAATAACCTTAATGAACGTTCAAATTTCAATACATTTGTAAATGACTCCATAGTAACATTCTATTGTAGTTTAATTTTTCATTCAATCCGCATTGTATATTGCAAGTTTCTTCGCATATCCGCAGTGATCCTTAGTTTGGTTCCTAGATTGCTTTCTTTCATTTAAAATTATTTTTCTAATTCCAAGAATCACTTTAAAGGCACTGATACACAATAACTACCATCGATACTGGGGATCTTTTCTTAGATAATGCTTCTCTTCTTGATATAAAATTTATTTCCGTAATAACTATTTTCCACTTCATTCCATTTTTATTTTTTTATCCTAGTGCAACTTGGATATACTAGTAAAGGCCTAGGTATGTGGGTCTAATAGTGGTAAGGTCAACATGGCCTAATATTTTGTAGGCCAAGCAAAGGTTTTAAATATCACTTTATAACCGATGGAGAAAATTTGGCATAACTATGACAAAAGGCTCAACAATCAGATTACAACTAGGGAGAAAATTCTGCTCTCATGATATAAATGCACCAATTCTTTTGTATATATATATATATATATATATATATATATATATATATATATATATATATATATATATATATATATATATATATATATTTATATATATATATTTTTGAGCTAAGAATAAAAAGTATTAAAATAATATTTTCTATTACTGTATTTTATATTTGATTTAATTTATTACTAAAATATAGAAACATAATTTCCTTAATATCTCAATCATATGATAATTGACGTTTATAGAGTTAGTTGATATCTTTATATTGTCTTTCAGAGGTTGCTCATAAGGTGGTGATTGTGCACAACTTGAGGTATTCGAAGGTAATTGAGTAACAAACAAAGGATTCACCACTCATAACAGAAGAAAGGTATACCCATGGCCTCTTGTAGATGTAGGTCTCCAAAAAGTCTAGGGTCTGAGGCTCTCTTTGAGCTCGGCCCGACCCAAGCTCTAGTGGGCTAAGCCTGACCCGAGCCCGTTTTAGAAGGGCCAGACCACGGGCTTCCCTCAAGCTTTCAAGCCCGCCCAAAATCCTTCTAGTAGACCTACCCATAAGCCCACCTTTTGGGCCCGCCTTGATAAGCCCACCCCTTATTCCTATGTTATTCTTTGTAAATACATTATGTAACTCTATTTATAATATGTATTTTGTTAAACGTTTATTATATAAGTAAAATATAGGTACAATTTAGTTTGTGCATTCAATTTTAAGCAAGAGGAAGGGGGTCAAAATTTAAAAAAATGTGCTTAATTATCGGGACTGGCCAAGCCCGCCGCCTCGGCCAATCAGTCACCTTACCAATCCCTAGCCCACTCCGCCCAGCCCACTGTGCTTAGGTCGGGCTACGAGCCTTAAAATGAGCAACGCTTCGCCCGACTCCATCGACCGGCACGCTTCATAAACAACCCGACCGAACCGCATGCCCTCATTTCTTCTGTTGGGCAACCTTACCCGGCCTCAGGCCGGGAGACCCTTACTGAGATCATTACTCAGGAATCTCTGGCCATAGTAGAAATGTCATGAAGAGTGTCTTCGAGTGCATAACTGATGAGTAATGAGTCTTAGGAACCAGATCTAATATCACTGGGCTGTGTGTGTGACGTAGTCGGGCCTTGGTGGGTGCTCGACACTTAGTCCTTAATCTAAACCAAGTGGGGTATAGAATAATGAAAGAACAAATTACTTTGAGATCGGCCCAACCCAAGATTGAGTGGGCTAAGCCAAGCTTGACGAGCCAACTCAACCGATAGGCTTTTAGGCCGACCCAGAAGCCCCCCCATAAGCCCATCCTTAGGCCCGCCCTTTAGGCTTGCCTTTTAGGCCTACCCCCTATTCCTATGTTATTCCTTGAAAATACATTATGTAACTCTATTTATAATATGTATTTTGTTAAAAGTTTATTATATAAGTAAAATATAGGTACAATTTAGTTGGCATTAAATTTTAAGCAAGTGAGTGGGGCTAAAATTCTAAAAAATATGGTTTTAATTATCGGGTTTGTTGCCCGCCGCTCAGCCCTGGTCAGTCGCCGCTGGGGCCCACTAAATGCTTCCCAATAAAAGGCCCGTGGGCTAGGCCGCGAGCCTTAAAAAATACAATGTTCTGCCAGCCTGATCGGGTCAACAAGCTTCATAAGCCAGTCCGAATCAGCCACATGCCTTATTTCTTCCGGCGGCCCCCGTCAGTCTGGGCTGAGACCCCTACTCAGAGATCATTACTCTGAAATCTCTAGCCGCAGTAAAATGTCATGAAAGAGTGTCTCAATGGTACAGATTCACGAGTAATGAGCTCCTGGGAACCTAATATCATTAAAGGTGGGCATAGAATAGTGAAAGGACTAATCGCATGGATATTGTTCATGGAAAGGTTTATGGACAAACTCTTGACTCTCCAAATAATTAGGTCATGATGCTGCTAGATACCATTCATTTCTCGCTTCAAAATCACGGCTGATTTGAGTACAACATAAGGTGTGATAAAGGAATAAAATTGTCTCGATAGATCCAAGCCGCTGGAAAGTGATCGATGAGATCCAAATTGTGCCAGAATGTTTAGAATAGGACCGACTTGGAATTAAGAATTATGAGGCCATTCGATGGGCACAGGGTCATTTGGCTCATTCTAGGCCTAGTCTTACGTGAGAGAGCCCCACATGCATGTGTCGGAGCAAAATCGAATATATGGTTGATATATTAAATAAATGTGAATTTATAGCTATCAAATAAAGTTAGGCTAATTAAAGTGATTAATTTAAGTTTTAGTCTTAATTAATATATTATAAAGCGTGGCATCAATGTGTAGAGTAGACAAGCGCAATTTCTATTTTTATGATGGGTTAAATAAATTACGAACAATCGTGGACTGCTCATATACAAACACACTGGGTTATAAAATAGGTCATCGGGTCCCCGCATCACACAAGGTTTTTCTTTCTTTCGACTCCCATCGGGTCGATAATATTAGTTACTTAAACTAGTGTAGACTGAAGATCATAAAGCCCATATTCAGATTTAGATCCGAAGATCATAAAAGCCTCATACTCAGACATTTTCTGATCCGAAGATCATAAAGTTTCAAACCTCGTGATTCAAATATCTCAATATTTTACATGGATTCGTGCACGCTTCCGCAAACTCAGATTTGGATTCTCGATGATTCAATATGAATGTTCTGCCAGGTGATGGTTTTCACATATATTTTTTAAATCTCTCTTGGCCTGCATCGTAGCCGCTTCATGTCAATTGTCAGAATATAAAGCAGTGCCGATTTTATTTTGGGTCAAAATATTATTTATTTATTTTTTCCCTTGATTCCTACTGTAAATTGTCCACCCGATTCTCGTCTCCTCGGGGTTAAACACCAGCATGGATTCATGTCATCAAGGACAATTAGCAAATGAGTCCGACCTCCACGCCAAGCGTGAGACTCCACGTTCAAAGGATGTTCCTCCCCAAGAGGAGAACACAAATGAGCATTGCACACCCAAGTGGTACATGAAATACGCCGGGCTAATGAAGACCTATCGGGTTCAAAAGATGTTACTCCCGTACAGAGAACACAAATAAGCATTGGTACCCCTGAAGAGGTACATGATAAAAATAATAATAATAATAATAATAGTCAAGGCCAACTGATTTTTAGTTAGTGATTTAAATATAAATATGTTATCAAGTATGTTGTATTTACGAAAATTTACATTCAAATATAAGTGTCTATATATATATATTTGAGATAAGTTAATTAACACAATATGTCACCAAGTAATCACTTTGTAAATTAATTTTATTTCAAAATATAAACAAGATTATGTGCCTATAACTTATGTGAATATACACTTGTCCTAAAGGAAAATTAATATTTACTAGAATTGCATGTACACCCGTGGTAATAAACGCTGATAATTATTTGGTTTTAAATATAGAATAATAAATCGCCCAAAGGAAGATTTATCATTCGACATGTTCTTATTATTATCAGTATTTGATTACTACACCAAGATATATCACTTACACTTAATATTTTTATCCAAAGATAAAATATTAATAGAGTGTCCGAGATTCGAGACGGGCTCGCTTTATTTGAATTTATTTTTCGGTTTTGCATCTTATGTGAATTTGTTTTGCTTGGTTATTGTTAATCTGATTCAGCTACTAGTTCCGCTTCTAACATTAATGCCAGCATTAATTCTATTCCTATGCTAAATGGCATAAACTTCAAGACATGGCATGAGAACCTCCAACAGCTTCCTGTCATGGATTTGACCTGCTATATGGCTCTTCCCGCACCTCTTATCAAAGAAAGTTCCTCTCGATGAAAAGAGGGATATCGGGAAGGTGGGAGAATTCAAATCGCATGCTATGACTAAGAAGGTCATTCCATATTCTGGGCACAATATCAGAAACTATAAAGACAAACTAAAGAGTTCCTAGAAGGAACAGAAATAGATTTTGCCAAGAATGAAAATCCGAAACAAGTAATATCTTTGGCAAATCTCATCCCAACGAGATATAAAGGTAATGGGAACATTAGGGAGTACATTATGGAAATGTCTCATTCGCTTCAAAGTTAAGAGCACATAAACTTGATCTCTAAGGATTTTCAGGCATTTGGTTTTGATACTTCTTCCACACAATTCAAGCCAATTTAAGGTGAGCTACAATCGCAAAAAGGAGACTTAGTTCTTAATGAGTTCATCTCACATCAGGTGCAAGAAGAGGAAAGGTTGAAGCAAGAAAAGATAGAAAGTGCTCATTTGACCGGTACTCAAGGATAAAGGGAAGAAAAGAAAGAAGGATAAAGAAACTCAAGTGAGGTCTCCATATCAAAAGAAACAACATAAAGAAAAAAGGGTCGATGGTTGTTTCTTCCGTGGGTTTTAATACAGAAGCAGCAATGTACCAACTATCATGCTTGGTGTCCAAAGAAAGGTACAATTCTTAATCTAGTTTGTTCTGAGGTTAATTTGACTTTGGTACCTAAACATACTTGGTGGATGGATTCTGGTGCAACCACTCACATCAGTGTGTCCATGCAAGGTCAGCTCGAGTCATGAAAGCCAAACGAGATGGTGAACATACATTCAGAAAGATATGCAGAAGGTCGGTTGAGGCAATTGGGACATTTAGGTTATTCTTAAAATCTTTGTACTTATTTGGACTTGAATGAGACATATGTTGTAAATCGTCCTTTCGACTTAATTTGGTTTCTATTTCCATATCGGACAAATTTGGTTATACTCTGCTCTTTGGAAATAATAAATTGGCCCTGGGGACCAAATTTGGTTGGTACCGGTTCTTTATCTTATGTAGATAACCTTTATATGCTCTACACAGCTGTTTCATATCATGAAACCTTGCAATTACACTCAAGGTGTTAAAGAAATTAACCGATGAGAATTCCTCATCATTATGGCATAAGAGATTAGCCACATCTCCAAAAGGAGAATTGAAAGGCTCAGGTCATACGTGGGATTCTGCATTCCTTGATTTGCAGATTTTGAAATTCTGTACCAAGTTGCATAAAGGAAACAAACAACACACAAGGAGATTTGGTGCCAACAGGGCTACAGATGTCTTACAACTGATACATACAGATATTTGTGAGTCATTCCACTAAGCTTACGGAATGGCCAACAATATTTTATCACGCTTTATGTACAATTTTTCTCAGCATGCATACCTTTATCTCATTCATGAAAAGTCCCAATCACCGGAAGTGTTCAAATCGCTCAAAGTCGGGGTTGAAAATCAACTCAATAAAATGATTAAAAACGCCGATCCGACCGTGGTGGTGAATACTATGATCTGCCTGTGTGAACAACGCTCAGGGACCATTCGCTAAAATTCTAAGAGGAGTGCAAAGATCGTCTCCACAAAGACACCATGCTGAAGTTCTCCAACCATGAATGGTGTTGTCAGGTGTGGAAGGCTTAAATTAACGCCTTCAAAGACATGGTAAGAGCGTATGATTAGTCATTCTTAACTTTCTTGCCAATATCACTCGAGGTGAAGCATTAAAGACTCCGCACATATATCCCACCGTAGTACCAACTAAAGCAATCACTAAAACCCCTTACGAACTTCGGACCGGGCAAGAAGCCTAGTCTAAAGCACTTACACACATTCGGGATGTCCAAATAGCTAAGGCCCATGCTTTACGAAAGAAATCGGATTCAAGAACTAAGTAGTTGCTATTTTATTGGATAATTTTAAAAGATCTAGGGTTACAAATTCTAAGGATCCTACTACTAAATCACTCAGAGACGAGAAATGCTCGGGTTCATCGAGGATGTCGAAGCCTGGATGGGGAGAGATAAGGATAGGATTTTTCTTTGAAGAGGAATGCTGATATTCCCATCAAATGTTATCGACATTGATCAAAGTTCTATACCCGACATTGTTCAAGAAGCGTATCCAAATTCAAAACAATATCCAAGAACCTCCTGTTCCAGAAGAACAAACTCTACCTCCTCCAGAACCTACGCCATTAAGGAGATCCACTAGAGAAAGGAGAAGTGCATTGCCAGATGATTACATTGTATTTCTTCAAGAACATGAGTTTGACATTGGTGTGGTGGAAGATGATCCAATCAACTTCCGCCAAGTCCTGGAAAGTTCTAAATCTCAAGAGTGGATTGATGCCATGAATGAAGATATCAAGTCCATGAAGGACAATGACGTTTGAGATCTTGTCCTATCGTCAAGGTGTGAAACCCATTGGGTTGCAAATGGATATTTAAACCAAGAGGGACTTAAAGGTGACATGGAGAGATATAAAGCTTGTCTTGTCTCTAAAGGTTATACACAAAAGGCATCGATTATAAAGAGACTTTCTCCTAAGCCATCGAAAGACTCTTTTTAGGACAATAATGGCACTTGGTGGGCGCACCTTGACCTCAGCTTCATCGCATGGATAAAGATCAAGAGATTTCAATGGTGACATTGATGAAACAATCTATATGGTGCAACCCTAAATTTTGTGTTGGGAGATACAAAGAGGATGGTTTGCAAGTTAAAGAAATCTATCTATTGCTTATGCTTTCTCGCCAATGAAAATACATAAGTTTCATCAAGTTATCATTTCGTCTAGTTTTGAGATGAATATGGTTGATGACTGTATATACCATAAGTTCAGTGGGAGTAAGCATATTTACTTGGTTTTATATGTTGATGACATATTGCTTGCCACCAACGATATAGGCATGTTGCATGAAACCAAGAGATTTCTATCAAAAAATTTGAGATGAAAGATCTTGGTGATGCTTCTTTTGTGTTAGGTATACAGATACAACGGATCTCCACCCTGGGAATACTTGGTTTATCGCTTAAGAGCTATATTGAGAAAATTCTAAAGGTTTGGCATGCATGATCGCAAATCAGGTGACACCTCAGGCTAAGGGAGACAAATTTAGTCCTACCAATGCCCCAAGAATAATTTTTTGAGATTCGAGATGCAACGCATTCCTTACGCGCCAGCACAGAGTCTCGATGTATGCCAAGTATGTACGCTGCTCTGGATATTGGCGCATATTGTTGGTATGTTGGTAGGCAATCCCGAAAGGATCATCGATAGTAGCTGTTTGTCACGAGGGTACCAGAGAACAAAAGACTACATGCTCGCATATCGGTGCCGGGATCGCCAGAGAACATCGATATTCCGACCGATTTTGTCGATGCTCCAGCCAGCATGAAATCTACTGGTGCTATATCTACTTACTACCGGAGGTGCTATATCTTGAAGAAGTGTTAAACAGTCTATCGGTAGCTTCTTCCAGCACCATGGCAAGCTGAAGCTCAGTAGCTTTGTTGCGGCATCCAATCATGAATATGGTCGCAAATTTCACACACGGCCATGATTATGGATGGCATTGAAAGACCACTTAAGTTATTTTGTGACAATAAATTAGCAGTACTATATTCCAACAACAATAGGAGTTCGACGAAGTCAAAATTTATAGACATCAAATTCCTAGTTGTCAAAGAAAGGGTTCAGAGTGGACTTATATCTATGTGAAAGAATAATAGACAAACCCAGCGATTGCATCCACCGACTAAGGGATTACCACCTGTTGTCTTCATGAGCACACCGCCTATACGGGTGTGGTTTCTCTTCGTGGATAAATGCTTAGTGAGTTTGTATTTTAGATGCTTTTAGATACTTTTGTTATGGATATTATGGATTTTAAGGTTATTTACTACAATAAAAGTATTCGCCATCCACTTCGATTTTCGTATGGTTTGATCTCAATTAAGGTTTAAGGAGGACCAAATTTGAAATAGGGCATGTTGAGATCACATCGCATGAAATTTCCATGCTACACATCCACACTTTATCTTTGTCATTAGTTACATTGATATATGTGGATCATTGATGGGTCTAGTTAATAAATATGTAACGACGACGCTTTTGGTTCTATATTGATGTGGTTAATGGACAAGATTGTTAATTTATATAAAGTTTTGATAGCAAACTCACGAAACATAAAGTATAATTCACGTTTATAAAGTTCCATATATAGCCCATGTAACATCCCGAAATATACCCTAGCAGTTTTCGGACTTGTTTAGGGTATATTATAAGCTAAATGGAAATTTTTGGGAAATAAAACGAGACCCTAATTACCTGGTGAGCCAAGGGTAAAGTGGTAAATTAAGGCACAAGCCAAAGCATGGATGCCAAAATAGAAATTTAATAAGTTATGGGATTAAAGGCAAATAGAGAAGATGAAATAGAAATAATAAAGAATTGAAGGGCTTAAATGCAAAATGAGAAAGTTAAAAGTCAAAAATGAGTTTATTTGAAGGCCAAACACGGCCTTAACTAAACACTGATTTAAGACCACCTGTCTCACTGAGGGAGAAGAAACCGTAGAGAGAGAGAGAGGAGAGGAAAAGAGAGAAGAAGAGGAAGAGGAAGAGAAGAAGAAGAGAAGAGAAGAGAGAAGCCAAGATCAACAAGGTATGGAACTTGGATTTTGGTATGGAACTAACCTTGAGTATGAATTCTAGTATGGATCATATGGAATTTGTATGATTATTATCTTCGTCTTAAATCCTGTGGTTTGTTAGGATTTCATCCTAACCAAAGATGTAATGCAATTGAGGTTTGTAAAACTCTAAATGACACAAAAAGCACATGAAATCCTCGGGAGTATGATTCATAATAAGGGTAAGTAATCGAGTTAGTGGTTTAGAATAAAACCCTAACTAATCCACATGTTAGAGAGTTATGTATGGGCTAGATCCATAATAGTGGGTTTGAGAGTAATTCATGACAAATTGTTGAAAGAAGATAAGTATTGAAAGAGGAATTGAGTAGAAAAGAGTTACATGTTATATTACGAAATGGTTTCAGGTGTATATGAAGTATAGAGTTGAATCGGGGGATCAAAAGCACGGGAAAGGAGAGAAAATACACATTCCCAGTACTGAACATGTGTACCGGGTACACATTGAAAGTGTACCGGTACACATTGGGTTCTGGTCGTTGTTGGCCCAAGTGTACCGGTACACTTTGTAAGTGTAACGCACACTCCGTCGTCCGCTTTCCGCCGACCAGCCAGATTTGGCCATCACTTGCCCATTTATTATCCGATTTAAGGATTCAAGTGGCTAATTAAAATAGACTTCAAGGAAAAAACTATCCATATAGGAAATAGACATCGTCAAATATGACTCTAAGTAGCCTAAAATCCACTCGAAGTGGGGTCATAAAAGACAATCTCTGGTTTCCGTTGTTGAACATAGAGTGTCCAAGCTGTTTTCGACACGTAACTCAGTTCCGAAGGTTCGACCGGGGTGATTCCAGTTGGAATAGAAACCCTTAGAACCTTAGCTTTTAAATGAGTATAGCACGATAGTGTCAAAATATGAAGTCAAGACCCTGAAAATGAGTAATACAAACTGTCATTAGAAACCCAGAAAATACTAGTCGGGTACAAAATGCCATAACTTTAGTTTCCGATGGATCCGATCGATTGATTCCAATTCTGGCAAAATAGATTCATAGAGGAATAAGAATATAAGGAATGAGGTGTGATTCATAGGACATCATACTTCATAAGTATATGAAGTGCTATATGTAATAGCCATGAAACAAGAAAATATAGAAAATGCAATATGTATGATATGCTCATAAACATGAATAAGGATAGGTATAAGTCAAATGATATGAATATGATATGAATATGATATGAATATAGGATATGCGTCATAAGATATGATAGTCTAAAGTACAATAAAATGATAGTGGAATATCAATGATATGAATATAGATTATATGATATGACTATATGATAGACATAATCGAAAGAAATAAGACGGAACATGCTGTGAACGACATGATAGAAATGTATAAATGATAAGAACGATATGTATAAGCAAAAGATGACAAAGCATGTGAATAAGTACTTCCAGACAAGAATGATGTATTACAGTCAAGCACACGATATAAGTAATGAGTGGAAAAGTACATGAAATACAATATAAAGGCATCTGATACAGGCTACACATAGAAAGTATATGAATATAAGCGCATACGATATGAGAATATATGAATGAATAAAAGCATACATATAGGGAACATAGAAAGTACAAGCATAGCTAAATCATGATAGAAACGTAGATAAAGGATTAAGGATAGAAATGCATAAATGATATAAAGGATATGAATATAGAAAGTTATATATGAATATATGAATACAAGAGGTGCACAGGGATGATTCATGAAATATAATAAGACAAAACTAAATGATAGAAAAGATATGAATATATGTATTATATAGATAAGGAGAACCGTAATATGAAAACTACAATATGAGAAAAACTTAATAGCAGTAAAAGTAATGATAGTATATATGCATAAGCAATTATGATAACAATAGTTATTCATGCTTATGAGATATGTACGTAAATGTAATAAAGCCGATTGGTCTCGCTTAGAACCCGGGTGGGGAGGGATAGATAGGGCATGCCTATGCGGGAAGATACAACGCACGCAGCGATATTCATGGATGCATATCGAGGCCCCGCTTGGTCGATGACATAGATCCCGCTGGGATCGTGTGGCCCCGCAAGGCTCACACACCGAGATCACCGCCGCGTGATGCACCTTCTGCACCGATAGCATGGCATGTGTCACTGCCTCGTACGCGGACGATACTCTGGGTAATGCAACAGACAGAGATCAATGCTCAGACAAAGGATAAGACTTTCGGCACACATAGTTTCCTATATCCGCTCTAAGGTATTTGCAGACATGAAACCTAAAAAGGAAATGACATGTATATAACATATGACATGATATGTAGCACAAGACTCGCTATGCTGAAAGTATAGACGCTACAAGAACAAGAGGTAATGTATAAGATGACAAGACATGAAAAGTATATGAACAGCATAAATATACGAAAAGAGAAAAGTATAGTGACAAGTATACAGTACAAGAAATAAAGTGTAATGACACGAAATAAATATGACGTGATAAAGTATATGAAAAGCATATGAAAAGTACAATATATGAAAAGCGTAGGCCCATGAATATCACATGAAAGGATATATGATAGTATAAGATGAAAAGCACAAGATATGATTATCTATATGAAAAGTATAACAAAAACAATATATGAAATGAATAGTACTATGAATATAGATATATAAAATAGTATATGAACAATACATGAATACAAAGATATAGAAAGTACAAAGTAGGGCCACGGTGCGATGGGGAAGTAGATAAAAGAAAAGGTATATGAAAAGTATAAGATATGGAAAACATAGGAAAATATAGTACTATGAAAAGTATCATATGAAAGCATACCAGTACCGAACGTGAAAAGTAAGAATGTAGATAAAAGTACAAAGACAAGATAAGATAGGTTATAGAAAGTATACGAGATAAGAATGTATATGATACATGCACAAGATAAGAAACATGAAAGGAAATGAACATGAAAGGAAAATGAACATGATAAGTATAGGATATGTAAAGCATAGAACAGAATACAAGAAAGTATAGATAAAAGATATGCTGCCAAAGACATAGAATATGTACCGAAGAGATTGATATGCAATGTGCAAAGTATATGTGATAGATAAGTAATTAAAGCTTATAGAAATCAGATAGATAGAAGGATAGCGCATATGTATGCCAGGACAAGCCGCTACTGTGGTCAGTCTGGCGCTTATGTTCCCACTAAGCGTAAAGCTTACACCCGTGTTCAATCCGTAGTAATCAAGACAAGGATGTGAGGATGTGACATTCCACATCGCAGCAGCCGACTCGTAGATAGCTCACCGGGCCACGCCTCCGTAATCTCCGAGGTTTTGTAATAGAAATTGTATATGTATAAGTATTTGATAAGTAAACGGACTTATATATGTGTATAGATTTTATGGACACCACTCGGTGGGTAGTTCTTGGTATATGTAAATGATTTTTGTTATTACGTAAATTGCTTTGTATACTACTGTGTACAGAAGCCGCCTCCAGAAAGAACAGTCAATGAGAGTCCTAATATATAAGATAGATAGTATCGCGCCGGACTTCTGCTCTGGACCGTCAATCTGCCTGTCTGATCCCACAAGATGTTCTAAGTGGAGATTTGGAGTAAAATCAATATACGGGCGATATATTAAATAAATGTGAATTATAGGCTATCAAATAAAGTTAGCTAATTAAAGTGATTAATCAAGTTTTAGCTCTAATTAATATATTATAAAGTGTGGGCATCAATGTGGGAGAGGATGTAAGCGCAATTTCTATTTTTATGATGGGTTAAAATAGAAATTACGAACAATCGTGACTATTCATAAACAAACACAATTGGTTATAAATAGGGGTCATGGTCCCCATATCACACAAGGTTTTTCTTTCTTTTGATTCCCATCAGCCGGGAGAAATATTGCATTTAAAACTGCGATAGATCTCGAAGATCATAAAGCCTCAGATTCAGATTTAGATTTGGAAGATCATAAAGCCTCGTATTCGCATTTAGATCTCGGAAGATCATAAAGCCCTCGACTCGTATTTAATATCTCAATATTTTGTTATGGATTCGTGCACGCCCAATAAATTCTCGTGATTTCGATTCTCGATGATTCACATGAATGTTCCTGTTTCGTGTGATGGTTTTCATAATTTTTTTAAATCTCTTAGCATGAAGATGCATGTGGTCGCCATCTTATTAATGAGGGGCACTTCCGTCTTTTTCCACTTGTGCTATTATATGTTTCAGCCTAGGCATGTGGCGTTTCATCATTCTCGATAAAAAAATAGAGAACATGATTCTCTCCTCTCCTTAAGCTTTCCTCAGTTTGATTCTAAGCACACTCAAGAGTTAAACTTTTATTACTTCCTCTGAGGTTTTCTTCATCCTTCATGTGGATCACTCATCGAGGTGTGTGCCTAGGCTCGACAATTATTTGTACCCAGATCTACACCAAAGAAAACCATATACACCTAATAGAAGTTTGGAACTTCGCAAATGTATCAACTTTCCTTCTATCTATGCTTCATAGACAAGTTTGATGATCCAAGGGATCCATGGCTAGAGTTTGTTTACTGTAAAAAATTTAATTTTCCGCTGTGCAATGCATGAGATGCTTTTCGAAACCCCAACAATCTCTCCATCACATTAGGCAAAGTTGTTAATCTCAATTGTCATTTTTGTCATCTTAGCTAGGGGAAAGAATTTAGCTAAGGACTTTTTCACAAAATCTCCCCAAGTAGTAATAGAATCAAATGGCTCCAAATACAACCAACTCTTAGCCTTGTCTCACAGAGGAATAGGGAATAGGCGAAGCCGTATGGCATCATCACTCACCCTATTGTACTTCTTTACCGTGGTCATAAAACTCCAAAAATTAGATATTTGAAAGTGTTTGGCCTTCGCAGCAACCCAAGAATTAGATGGCTTGAATCAGCCATAGGGTGATGTGGGCTTGCTCAAAGTCAAGTACTCGATTGCCTATTTTCTTATGACGAGGTAAGGCATAACCCTCAAGCCATGTGTGCTTCCATGAGTGTGGGGTGTTCAAGATTTTCCATGTATGAAAACAATCTAGCAAATACCTTTCTCTCTTATCCTTCGATTTTCTAATAGTTCTTTCCACTTCTAAATCAAGAGGCAATGGACAAGATTATCACCACCCAACTTTGCACAAACACCAACTAGTACCTAAATCACATGAAACAAGGAACAAGATGTGAATAAACCATAATGAAATAAAATCCAAAGTAAAGAAGGGCTACTTGGTATTAATATTAGTAAAAACACCCAAAATCTTCGACAACAGAAATAAAAACTTGATAGGCACCAACGATGCTTATAAAAATATAAACCCATAGCGTTTATCTGGCCGCCCTGCAATATAAGCAGTCGGGCAACCCAATAAATTGGATGGCTAGAATCTGCTGTAGGGTGATGGGCTTAAGCTCAAAGTTGTTAGCTTGATCGCTTCGCCTTCTTACGACAGCTAAATTCCAATCCAGTGGTAAGGTATAACCTCACACATAGTGAAGTCACATGGAGGGGTGTTTTGAGGCACACTTTCTCACTTCGATTCAACATCCTCTTTCATCTCTAAATCCTTCAAGATTTCCAGCGAGCGGCAACAATCTAGCAGCTTCTCTCTTATCCTTTATGATTTTTCTAATAGTTCTTTCCACTTCTAAATCAAGAGGCTATGGACAAGATTATCGCCACCCAACTTCGCATAAACACCAACTAGTACCTAAATTACATGAAATAAGGAACAAGATGTGAATAAACCATAATGAAACAAAATCCAAAGTAAAGAAGGGTTACTTGGTATCAATATTAGTAAAAACACCCAAAATCCCCAACAACAGTGTCAAAAACTTGATAGGCTCAAACAGTGCTTATAAAAATATGTTCATAGTAGGCAAGTGCACAGTTGCCTTAAGTAATATAGTGAAAAGTCGAAGATTGGTCCCACAGGACTGGGATACCACCATCGAAATTATATTGTTCTAGCTCTATCCGTATTAGCACAAAGGTGAAATGGAATTGAAAAACTAAATCGAAAGCAATTCGAAATCCTAAACCAGTCCTTTTTCCAACAAGCAATTTCAATGAACGTGGAATGAAATTGGGTCTGTGGTTTCGACTTCACTTAGCTAATCCCTATGGAAAAGGTCCAATTTAGTCCGAAATGATATCTAAATCACCTATTGGGTTTGAAATTCTCAAAATGCATATGTGAATCTTTTTAAAGTATCCACACACCACCCTTAGAACCAAGTCATCTTGCATCTCTACTCAAACCCCATACTCTAAGGATGCAATGAACACTAGAAATCCACAATATGCATGTAACCCACGAATATCTCTATATTATGAGGAATTCATGATACTCTATTCAATATCTCATTTGTTTATTACCTCTCAGTTTTGAAACAAATGTAAAATCATGCTAATAGTGATCAAATACTAAAAAGCATTAAGAATTGAATAAAACATTTAATAGATAAAGATTCAACATCAAATGGAATACTAAATCAACTCCTTGCTTCATAGTTCTGGCTAAAATACATCAAATCACTAGATTAGAAGTTTAGAACATCTTAAGGAGAAATACAATCAACAAAATAAACAAAAGCATAGAGGGAAGAAAAAGAAACTAGAATGAAGAATGGAATCTAGGCTCTCTTCTCTCTTCTTCTACTTTAATTTAGGCTTCAAAGTCAAGCCTCCTCAAGAACATTTATTTTCTAACCTTAGGATATCTTATTTATAGGCTAACCCTTAAATATGCTACAAGGGCTTTTCACCACTACGGACCCTAATGGCGCCTCAGCACCAAATCGCGCCCAACTTGGAGAAGAACATCGCACAGGATGCCTTCAATCACTTCACAGAAGTGGAGACTCCAGCTCCTACAGTGAACAATGTCACGCCGTGAAACTTCATGCCCTACTTGAACACTATATCTTCGCTCCGCTTTCTTTCTGCTAGCTCTCAATGATCGAACACTTAATCATAAAGATGATCATTTAGAGTATTAGGAACACTAGTTTTTATTTACATTTTTAGAAGTGCTTCTAGACTTAAAAACACTTTTAAGGTCATGACAAAAAAGAAAAGAAAAAAAGTGTTTGGTAAGTTAAAAAGAAAACATTTTGAGTAAGTTTTTTGAGAAGCACTTCTTGAGGTGTTTTACTATTTTATTTTTGGATATTCCTAAAATACCTACTTGTTTATCCTTTAAACATCTATTTATTTTATTTAAAAAATCCATATACTTTTAAAAATTCAAATATTTTTTTGTAAATATATATTTTTTTAAATTCTATAATCATAAAAAAATATTTTATAAAAATAATTATTTTGGCGGTTTTATTAATACAAATTTTATTTATATCTATATCTATTCACCAGTTCAAATTTTATAATCATAAAAAATTATTTAGGTTTTATTAATGACAAATATTTATATACGTTTATTCATTAATACTCACTTTATTTATAAATATTTAAATTTTTATAATCATAAAAATAGCTGATTTATGTTTTATTAATATAAATTTTTATTTGTATTTATATGTTTTGTAATAATTTTTTTTTATTTACTATGATATCCTACTTTTATAATTAAATCTGCAATGTCCTTTGGTAAATTCTAATTATATAAAAGCGTTTTTTATGCTTATGCGATATGTTACAATAAGCTTTTGTATAATCCCTTTTTTTGATTCCTATAAAACGTTTCGAGAAACACTTTCCCTATCGGGAATCAGACAAAGAGGTGATGCCTAACACCCTTCTAAGCCCCTAAAACCAAGTCTTTATTAATAAAATCATAGAAACTGTAGCAATTGACTAATTGACTATGAATATTACTAATAGTTGACAACAACAATATACAACATTGCATCAAATATATAAAAAAAAATAAGGAAGAGTAAGGGAAAAATATAAAATTTTAGTATCAAATTGCAAGTGCAATCAATAGAAAATGTGGACGGCTTCCAATAACAACATTCACAATGTTTTAAACCGACCGACCACGGCCCGACCGGCCGAACCGCCGACCGGCCATTAAACCGTCCGGCCAATAAAACCGCTTTTGCATTGAACTCCGACGAACCGCCCGGAATCGGCTGGCCGGACCGGTGGAACCTGACATGAACCGGCCGCTTCGAATCGACCTGCTTCCTGCCACAAATTTTTATTTTTTTTAAGTTAAACGACATCTGATGTTTTTTACACCGAAACTACGTTGTTTTACTTAGGATTAGAAAGCTTGTAGGGTTAAAAGGCTTGTAACTAAAAATTTCAATTAAATAATGTAGGTCATGGATTTGAATATGGGAAGAAGAAGTTACAAGGAACCACTCTACTACTGTGACTGTCATTGTGATTATTTTAGATATTAACTAAAATTATATATTACTACTAATTAAGTATATATTTATATAAATAAGTTTCTTCCATTTTTAATATGTTTTCATATATCAACATTATAATATATTTAAAATAAATTTTAAAATATTTTATTTATATAAAAGTAATAAATAATATCTTAAATATTAATTATATATTTTAAAATATAAATAATATATTTATTACTGTCAACGGCTCAACCACTCTGCTCGATCATCGGTTCGATTCAAAGGAACCGTGAAGAACTTTCCGCTCGCCCACCTGGTCCTGCTTTTTAAAACATTGAACATTCCAGTCCATGATTAAATTAAAAGCAAAATTATAAATCGGGTGTCAAATTATTTATTAAAGGATATATGGGATGCTTGGGCCCCACACCAGCACCCATTTATTTAGCACATGAGCTTCCACTTCTCATGGTTCCACCACGATAGAATTATGTAGTAAACCATGCATTCATAATCTTTTGAAATCATGTTGAAAAGAGATTCGAGATTTTTTGAAAATAGAATATCACTTAGGAAAATTTCTTGTAAGGATTCAAAGATGGATATTTGAAAAAGAAATCCGAGACTTAGAAAAAAATTAAAGGAATAGTGTATTTTGATGTTTTTTGAAATTTAAAGAAAATGATTTTAGAATTTTAGAATATGAAAAAAAGTATATATATATATATATAGAGAGAGAGAAAGAGAGACTTTTCTGATAGAAACACTGGGGAAGCGTTTTAGCTAGAAGCGCTATTACAAGAAGTAATGTCAAACAGTCCCTAGATCTACATTAGCCAATCAAGGTTTGTAATATGGAAAAGCTCATTTAAATGATGACTAATAACAACAATACCGATCACTCACATATTACAAATTCACAAACCAGTTAAAGGGTTTTTTATATTTAGGGCATCCATATATAGGTTGTGTTTCGTTCACTCTAAAAGTAATAGTGAAAGAAAAAATATAAACAAATTATTTTCTCATATTTGTTTCCATATTAAAATTCCTTACAAAATCAAATACGATTAAAATTTCTCAAAATATTATATATTTGGAAGTTTAAATAAACAAATGAGCTTGAAATAGCAACTAAAGATAATTCTTTAATTTTATCTTTATTCTTTAATTTATTTCATTCTACATTACTTTTCTCTATTTTATAATTTCCTTTGTATTTCTCCTCAAAACATACTCATATTTTCATGGAAAGATAATTTGATTAATTTTCACCATTGTCATGACACCATTTAGCATGCATTTCCATATCAAGAATATTCCCATGCTAAGATATTGTCACATTATGACATGATATTACAATTGAGAATTATAAAAACGACTAAAACAACGAAAATAAGATCCAATGGGGAAAACAAATGTAAGAATATAATATCCATTAGAAAAAAACGCTTGAAAAATATAAGATCTAATAGGCAAAATTCAATCCTCCTTTGTTAGGATGATTCAAGGCCCCATAAACTAGAGTCTCATGTACAAACTCACTTCTATCTGATAATGCTCTCACCGTCAGAAGCTCAGGATGTTCTTCAAGTGTTATTTTTAGAATCACAAAGCAATAACTTCCTATCATGAGCCACCGTGGCGCACTTACTTTCTCCAAAGAACGCAGCATAAGGTAAAAACTCCCATATAAATTAAATGGTCATCTCTCGACGCTGGCAGTGAAAGAGTGAATCTTTTCCTAAGATCTGATCCTCGATTATCGCTCTTCCATCACCCACATCTCATGACAATATAAACAAAAATATCACATTCTTCAGTCATCCATATCTACTACAAGATGAACAAACGCTCGATATATGTTCCACCATCCTCCTCCCAAGAGGAGATAAACAACCCACGTACGCATCCCAAGAAACAGTTTCTTGGGACGAATTTATCGGGTAATGCCATCTCCCCGGGAACAGCTCCTCTCTTAACCGAAAGCAATTATTGATCTATTTTGTTCGCTGTGAATTTTGGAAAGTGCTAGCCAATAGACATTCCCATGGAAGAACGTGGCCGACCTGCATGCGATTTCACTTGCATGGATTCCTCCACTTATTGGATTTGGAAAGGAAACATCTACCAGGTTCTACCGTCCATGTCCATAGTCACGCTTGTAATAAGGTGAGAATCCTACGCTTTAGTCATCAACCTCATAAAATCATAGAAAAAGCAAACCTATAGCTCTTATAATCAAAAAGGTAGGTTTGGGATACGGCCAGGTCAGTTCGGGTGTATGGGTTCCAAAGGACGAAGTTCGAGGGCTCGGGGAAATTACAACCGTGAGTCATGAGTAACCACGTTACAACACATAGAATCCCATCGTAATTCGTCGCAACGCCACTTGGGAGGGATACCCATCACCCAAACGAATACATAGAATCCACCACCAAATCACCCTTCTTTGTGACTATGGATAAAGGAGTCCAACTCATGGAGTTCCTTCGATAGATCATCATCACCGCCGCCTCTTCTTTCTTCTCACGTTTCATGACGTTCTCTTGACTCATTTTCTTGATTTATAAGAAAAGAGGGGGAATTATGTTTTTCTTATGAGAGATGGAGCCTTCACACGTCATATTTTCTTCAAACACAAGAAAAATAAAATCACAAAAAAATAAAATCTCCCTCTATTAATAATTTTAATATTTATAAAAATATTAATAATTTTAAAGATACAATTATAGGAAATTACTCTTAGGGATTATTCGCATTCTTTTACAAATATTTATTTCAGAGGTTTATGACTAAATTTATTTAAAAATAATTTAATTTTAAAATAGAAAATCAAACAATTTTATTTATTTATGTATTTATATTTTCTACTTTTATTAGGCATATAGGTGTAACTCCAGTCGTAGCAAGCCGAGCATGTAAGTGCTCTCGCCGCCTGATCGACTCATGGAAAGAGAGTAGGCTCTGAGCCTATTCACGAGCTTGTTTACGAGCTGACGAGCTGAGTTTCGAGGGTGCCTGCCCCATTTAATCCACGAGCCTCAAAATGATAGCCTGACTCTGGCCGTTTAACTTCATAAACGAGTTCGAGCGAGCTTCTAACGAGTCGAATGCCGAGCAACTCGCGAGTAGCTTGGCTCGGTTATAACCCTATTTAAAGAAAATGTTCATCTAAAATAGCCAACATACTACTAAATTAAAAAGACAAGACAATAAAAGTTCAATTAACTTGATTGAAGTTCAAGAGTTAAAATATTCATCATGTTCATTTGTAGTGAAAATTTGTCAGCATCAAGTCTTCCATGTTCACGAGCCGCCTACGAGCTTATTCATGAGCCCATTTGACAGCCGACGAGCCGAGTTTGAGGGTACAAGTCGGTTCAACTCTGGCCGCTTAATTTAATAAACGAGCCGAGGGAGCTTCTAACGAGCCGAACGCCTAATAGCTCGCAGCAGCTCGACTCCTGGCTACGTACCCCCAGCATATATTCCAGTGTGATAGTGTTGTAAAAATATGGACTTTTTTGGGAATGGAGATTCGATAAAGTCAGAGTTTGAAAATTATATACATTAAAATATGCATATTTCAAATTGTTTTTAAATCGATGATAGATATTTTTAATATTAAAATAGTGAGAGATATAATAATGAGATATTCAAAAACCATAAACTCCACATAAACAAAGAACAAGAGGCGTGTGAGGGGACAAGAAATTTTTTGTACATGGGATCATTTCACTAGGAATAATCGTGAGAAAAATCCACATGCATCATGCAATTATTAGATCAATCTTATGCTAGTGATTCAGAAAGAGTGAGACTAGCAATTTATGGAGTACTTGCACCAAATGTAGAAATCTCCTATATTATTGATAAAAACAAAAGGTCATTAGTTTTGATGCTAAGAAAGAGGTCAGGATGTGATAGTGTTAAGATCGGGAATTTAAACGTTGTTAAGTATGATCCCTGGCTACCAAACAAGCCTGGTATCAATTAGATTATTCGTGATGAATTGCCTTTTAGAGTCGTTGAATGTGAGGGATTTAAAGATTATTCTCACTTATTAGAGTCTAGATTTGTAATTCCTTCTCGCATCACTGTTTGGAGAGATTGCATAAAAAATTTTATGAAGCATAAAAAACTTTTGAAAAAACATTTGAAGAATGAACATGTGTGCTTAATAACTGATACTTGGTCTTCCATTCTTAATTATAATTATATGTGCTTAATCGTCATTAATTGATCAAGATTGAAGTTACAAAACACTTCGAACTTGTGTCAAGTTCCTAATCATACAGAAGCAATAATCGAAGGTGAATGAGAGTTGTCGTCGATCGGGACATCGAAAGTATGTTCTCACAATTACTATTGATAATTCTAGCCCTAATGATTTAATCTATTGCATGTTTGAAAGATCAATTTTTGGAGGTGTAGGGTTTTAAATAATGAATTCTGCGATGTTCTGCTTTTGCACAGATATTTTGAATCTTATTGTTCAAGATGGTTTGAAAGAGCATAATGAGTCTATTATCAAGATCCAAAATGCAGTTTGATATGTTAGATCATTCCACCAGACTTAACCGCTTTAAAAGTGCATTGAACATGAGAAACACGTATAAGTGCCTTTGTGTCGGGTGTGGAGACCATGTGATCCCCACCTATTTGACAATAGATAGCATAAAATTCTGAAGTGTTTTAGGTTGCAATATCAAGGATGCTAAAATATAAGAAACATTTGAAAAAGAGAAAATTAAGGGCCCTCAAGAAAAGAAGATTGGAATGTAGCAAGGGTGTTTGTTAAATTCTTAAAAATGTTCGATGATGTTACTTTGAAGTTTTCGGGATTCGCATCTAAGACCCTATACCAATTAATTTGCTAGAAGGAAGATAATTTTTTGAATTCTTCTGCATTCTGATGACGGCAAACTAACTTCACCGTTGGAATCATCTCGTAAAATCTAGTCAACCATGGGAATTTCATTGAATTCCAAGGTAGTGGATTTTCACGAATTTCGAGGTGACGGGCGTCGAGTGGACCACGAAAACGATATTTTTAGAAAAATCCTAAAAAATGTCAAATATTTAAAGAATGCCCATTTAATATAGACAAAACTGAAACCGGGACGAAATAAATTGTTTCGGAGTGAGAACGGAACCGAAGAAGTGTGACACGTGGCACGATGTGAGCACGTGGTCTACACTATAAATAGCCTAAAATATCTAATATGCCAAAAAGATCTCATTTTGGTAAAACAAAACGTGATAGAGAGAGAGAGAGAGAGAGGAAAGAAAAGCAAACCTTTCTCCGACGATTTCATGGGGTTTTGCCGGTCAGAACTAGGCAGGCCGAGAGTTAAAGCTGCACTACGCGACAAGAGCTATGCATGGGTACTGGAATCACAAGATTTCGCCAAGGTCCAAGGTTCGAGTTTTCATTGAAATCGAGAAAAAGACGGTGTCCCGAGAAATCACACTAATTGAGGTAGGGTTTTTATCCTACTGGCGACTTCGGCCTAAGGCCATATGTGTGTGTCAAAGTGGAGAATGTTCAGTTTTTTTCCTCAGACCCCATGACTGTGTTTTAGCTATAACTTGGTCATCCCTCATCCGAATTGAGTGATTCTAATTTCTGGGTAAACTAGACTTATAGGAGAACATATCTCCTTGAAATAGGTCTATCCAAATTCCGACCCCTTTGGACTCAGAAATGCATTCAAAGTGGAGCTATGTTCAGGCGCTTTTTCGTTTCCTATTTGAGACCCCATGACCGTGTTTTGGCTCCTTAATCCTCAGCGATCACTATCCGACCTGAAACGATTTCATCTACTCTGATAAACTAGGACTTATAGAGAACATATTTCCTGAAATAGGTCTATCCAGTTCCAACCCTTTGATCAAATGGCTCCAAAGCCGAGAGCCATGTTCAGACAGCTTCTTGCCTGCTTGAAAACTGAGTAGTCCCTAAGTTTAGACATATCTTAAGTTTTGGTGATCCGGGATTTGGGTGATTCTAGTTGAGAAGAACCCTAAGAACCGTATCTTCAAAATGAGTCAGAACCTGGAAAATGAATTATGGATTAAGACTCTCGAAATCGGGTATCATAGACAATTTCCGTGGGGGGCAGAGTAAACTCGACCAGCCTGAATGAAAAGGTCATAACTTCGTTCGAACTCCAGGTGTTCTTAGACTCTATGGAAAGCCCATTTAAGGTCAGTGAACCTGATATATGCCTGTGGAGGGTAATTGGTATCCACAACCTTGCTGAAAGTTGGTGTTTGTACCAAGTGTGCAAGTGGGACATAGGGTCATTTCCTGTTTTGTGTCCTCCAACTTCAAACGACCATATCTTTCGCGTCCGAACTCCTTTTGGGGTGTTCTTAGGCTATATGGAAAGCCCATTGAGTCAAGATTCTTTCCATGTGCCTATATAAGGCAGTGGGTGTCCACAACCTTGCTGAAAATCTATGTTTTGCACCAAGTGTGTAGGTTATTTCGTTGTGTCCATGTGAGTAGCCGGATTTTGACATGACCATTGCATGACATGTTGTAGGCTATTGTATTGGGTATGAATTTCCATGAGTTAGCCTAAGGAAGGCTTTATGACATTACTTGTTTGGTCATGTATTGATGAATGCTAATATGCATGATACTACGATATCTATAGAGATTGGCATGAAATGTATGAAACTTATATGCTTGCGATATTTGTTGCATGGTACTTGACATGAAGTACGATTGATTAGAATGTTCCATGTAGTGTGCATCATACATGTAACATGAGAACATGCAGTGGCATTAGAATTGCATATGCACAGGGACATCGCATTGCTGGTGTGTGTGCACAGGGTCATCCATCATCATTGCTGATGAATGGGTAGTGAATCCTCGTGACTCGACGACGTCCACAAATGTCTCATGGTTTAAAACATAAAAAAGAAATATAAATAATGTGTGTTAGGCGAAGCAAGAAGTGGGACCAACCCTCGTGAAAAGCCTGAACATGGGTGCAGAGAGACCCGCTGTGATCCGAAAAAGTTATGTATGGGCAGAGACCCGCGTGGAGCCGAAGTTCTATCATTTCAAAGAAGACACACTGGCCATGTTTATCACATGATTTCAAAGCCGTGTGGATAGAGCCTGACTCCCGATTAGCTGGGCCATTGAGTATCAGTGCCGGGTGAGCCGACAGAGGGCTCGACACGGGTCATTGCAATACCGCAACGGTTTTCACACTCGCATATGCACGTGTGAGGGAGCCTGCGGAGCGATCGCAGTGATCCGGGCATGATGACACTTCACATTTACGATATACGACATTCATGTAGGCATTTTATTTGATGTATATTTGTTGTGCGACCATTACATGCGCACTTAGATGGGGAGAGCCCTCAGGAGCCATCCTCACGGGCTTTGCTCACCTCGGGGTCGTGGGACCCCTTAGGTACAGGCTCGCGTAGCTCTGACCCGCATATGGGACCGGCACCGGATAAGAGTCTGGATGTGGCTTTGTTTTGTTTTACTTTTTGTCTTGTATTATATTTGAGCAAACTAAACATGCATGCCTTTTATTGTATAAAAGGATCAGCAATGACTGCTGACAAATAGTCTATCATATATTTTCGTATATTTCAGGAATTAAATATGCGGAATGGGTCTATGTATATGAGACAATGAGATATTTGGACACTCGACATCCACATAGCTTCGCAGTCGAATTTGTCAACCGGGACCCCTGACAGGGTGTCACAACTTGGTATCAGAGCTTAGGTAAACGATTACCTAGGAGCTCGAATGTGGGTATCCACAAGTATGGTCCTGATACTAGCTTGTCTCAACTAGGTATCAAGAGTCTAGGTACACGAGTACCGAGGGTTGATGGGCACAACTGTAGATCATGCATCGTTGTGTGTCACAGGTTTTATGCTTAACATGTCAGGTGATATGTGTGGTGATTTGTGTAAATAATATACATGGTGGATCAGATATGGAACACTAGGTTAGAAAACACAACCCAGGGGTTCTGAAACAAAATGAACATTATAGTTCTAGAACCGTTTGTATTAAGGGAGCAAGATTATGCATCACTAAGGACAAATGGATGAACGGTAGTCTGGGCGATGTTGTTCATTATGGTTACATCGCGGCACTACAAGTAGACTAAGATAGAAATTTGAGAACTTTATTTCTCTATTCGACACGTGCAACGGCTAGCGAGGAAGAGGACGCTGGGGCGGTGGGCTGAGTAATAACCCACGACCAACGCTTGTACTCAATGCACCTTCACAGGTTGTTGTTGCTGCGATTGCTAAATTTTATGCAAAGGTGTGTTTGCTGCTTTCCACCATCGCACAAGCCGGGTGCAATTGGGAACTATGGGGGTCAAGTAACCCTGTGAGGTTCGAGGCACATCCTCTGCCCTCAAGGGGAAGGAGACCCACAAGGCGGGGTCATTGTTTCCGACAATCTAAAGGATACGAGCACTATAGTCGCCATTATTGCACAAGCGAGCGCAGTGACTACTACCATCAGTAGCGTGACTAAGGCAACTGCGGCTGTGTGGGAGGGACGAGTAACCCGTGGGTTTCGTGCACATCATCCTCCCACATATGGACGTAGGGACTCAATGGTCGGATAGCCTAGCCATTAGAAGAGGAGTAGATGACAATACCTGAGCATCCGAGATATGGGTGCTAGTATTAAGAGGAAGGAGAATCAATCTTCTTTTAATTCGGGAAGGAAGCGAAAAGACTTCTATTCCATGGGGATTTCAAGGATCGGCGTGAAACTATTGGGCCAAGGTCGAGTCTGGCTTCGATGACATGGTTATCATCACACGCTGGCACATGAGACCGGATTGTCCACGCAGGCAGTGGATCCTGCATTCATGGACAACACCTGGCCCTAATCATTAGTGAGACAAAGGCGGACACACACTTGTTCTCCCATTTCCACCCTTGGGCTACGGGCCAAAGGGATCGATATCGGGCCTCAAGGTGCCGCATTGTGTGCCTTCCCCGCTATACGATAAGCCAAAGAGATCACTTCAGATGGTCGAGGTCGAGGTCGGTGGCCTGGGAGAGGGTTCACTAGTCGAGACATCAGGACCCAAGGGCGTGTTCACGCCATCACACCAATGCATCGTTTCGCTGACTCACCGCTGATACGGTATGATTCCTCGCCATCTCGCAGCGTGGCTAAGATATCGCTTGATTCGTACATCGCATTCTTTTCGTGGCTGCATTTGTACATGTTTCTGGGTTTAGAGGCGTAGACCTCGATCAGCCGCTATACGCGTGAGTTCTCCTTGTGGACTGTGGTGAGGATCGATCGTATATGTTCAGATCGCGGAGTTAGAGATTTCGTGGATTCTACTCACAGCCGGTCCCTTCTAGCGACGGACATATCTGGATTTCGATGTCATTCTTGCATGAATCAGTCGACGGCACAACTCAATCGCCATCGACCGTGATAGTAAGAGGATTTCGCCAACACACCGTATGCGGTCCAGTGTGAATTTTCAAGGGAGAAGCATGACGCTTTGACCCCAGATGCTGCATGACTCCGTGATCAAGAGTGGACAAATACGGGTTTGGTGCCAAGAGTCTCACCTCGGGAGGAGGAGGTGAGACGGGATCCAGTCTACCGGTGGCTCGTGAGTACGAGGATGTTTTTCCCCGATGAGCTGCCTGATTACCTCCGCATGCGGATGGATCTCCCATTATCGAAGTTACACCCCCGTACATCGCCCATCTTTACGACCTATATGACGGGCGCCGGGCCAAGTCGGGCAGAACTCAAGGTCCGTGACAGATTTGTCGGACAAGGGTTTCATTAGACCGAGCACTTTCACCTCGGGCGCTCCGGCTTCGCTTGCGGAAGAAAGAAAGATAAAGACCCTTCGACCGCAAGCGATCAACGAAGGGCCGAATGTGGTTACGATCAAGAATCTAGATTCATTACCAAGGATTGATGATTTGCTTTGATCGCTGAGAGGGCAATGTGTCTATTCCAAGACGATCTCTGCACTGTGTATCATCGCTGAGAGTTAGGGAGGTCGACATCCCTAAGACAAATACTCGTGACGTGGTACGGGCATTTCGAGTTTACAGCTGATGCCTTCTGGACGATGAACGCCACAAAGATTCACGGATCTCATGCATGTGGTGTTCAAAGACTATTTAGATCGCTTGTCAGCTTTGTTAACGATCATGGATCTACTCCTAGTATGAGGAGGAGCATGAGGATCACTGAGGATTGTTCTCCGTGCTTTGCAAGAACATCGCTTGGTACGCCAAATCGTTAGTGTGAATTTTGGGCTGACGAGGTGAGATTTTTTGGGGACACGTAGGTATGGCTTCGGGTGTCTCAAAGGGAACCGAGAAGGTCGAGGCTACAGCAGTCGGGAGTAGACCGAAGTCGGGCTGAGATACGCAATGGACCTGCCAGATACATGAGGCTTATTGAGAACTTCTCCCTATGTTATTGCACCTATGACTGACAACCCATAAGGAGGTCAAGTATGAGTGGACTGATCCGTGTGAGAGGGCATTCTAGGAATTAAAAAGGAGGCTTACTTTAGCTCCTATTCAGATAGTCCCGGATATGGGACAAAGGTACACAGTGTATTGTGATGCCTCGAAGGACGGACTAGGATGTATTCCCGATGCAACCGAGAGTTGTAACTTATGGTTCACTACGCTTGAAGAACCACGAGTTTTAATTGGCCCGACACATGACACATGGAGTCAAGTAGCAATAGCCTCGCCTTGAAGGCGGCGCCCACTATTTGTATGGTGAGCAGTTCGAGGTATTTTTAGACCACAAAAGTCTAAAGTATATCTTTACACAGCGGGACATTAACATGCGGCAATGCATGGACGGAGTATCCGAGGATTATACCTCACTTTGCATTACCATCCGTGTAAGGCAAAATGCATGCTGACGCGCCAATCTAAGTCACGGGGAGTACCGGCTAATGTAGCTTCCCAAAAGTGGCGATGTCGGAGACTATAAGGATCCCGGCGCATCGTGATTGAAGCTAGGTGTTTTGGGAGTTTAAGGGCTGCTTCCCACTGAAAGTAGAGTGACGAGTCCCAGGCGTGATCTCGTAGATATCATTCAGGATCGAGTACAGCGACGGTGGGCTTCGGCTATTCACACCCGATGGTAGTCTTCGCATTTAGGGACGACCGTGGGTCTCAAGGCCGCGTAGTCGAGAGAAGAGATCCTCAAGGAGTTCTATTGCCTCGCTTTACGCGGCATCCAGCAGATAAAGATGTATCACGATTCCACGCGCCGCAGACACGGAAGGGATTTAAGAGACACGCTGGGATTTTCAGCTTATCTATGGTCTCACGTGTCGCTAGACAGCAATGAGCACAGGACGCCAGGCTACTCCAGCCATTGGAGGCAGCAGAGTGGAAGTGGGAGCATATCACGATGGATTTTGTGACTCACTTGCCACGGACATCGCAGAGGGATGAGGCTATGTGGTGATAAGGGACCCACTATACTAAGTCAAAGACATTTTTGGTCGTACTAATGGCTCACACTAGGAGGAATTCTACAGTTGTACACACGAGAGATCAGTTCGACACATGGAGTACCGTTATTCACAGAACGGATCAGATTCCAAGCCACACCACTTGAATATTTCTAGAGAGCCAATGGGGACACAAGCAGCTTTTCACCTAGCTGGCACTACAAACAGTTTATCAAGTGTTCACGACGTATTCCATGTCTCCATGCTCTGGAAATACACTCTAGATTCGACTCACGTAGGGGATTGGGGCGAGCCTGTTGTTGATACAGATGGGACCTTTCGAGGAGTGGATGTAAGACCCCGAGAAACTTATACTTCAAAAGGTAAAATGGTAATTTCAGAATATCCCAGAATTTTTTCTATATCTTGGAGGACTAAACTGACTTCACCGTTGGAATTCGCGAATCTAGCTACCACGGGCCGAACGAGACAATGAAATTTCACGCTTCGAGGTGCCGTGCCGTAAAACCCGCTTTATGAAAGACATGTGATGTGACAAAAGTCACCTACTACATGTACCCATGTGACACATGTTGCATGAGTAGAGAGATGATGAGAATGAATGGCCTAGATAGTGCAAAGTGTCAAAAATCAAGAAAAGGGACATAGATGGAATTAATTGAAATGTTAATGAGAATAAGACAAAATAACAAATAGTCATCTTCTTCCTTTTGAGCTCAAAACCATGCTGTGGCTGGAGGAAATGCGTGAGCTTGTTTTGAGTTTGGGAGAGAGAAGGTGTGCCTTCTAGATTTGCGCCGTCGATCTAGCTTCGCCTCGACCTGAGCAAGAAGCAAAGTCGATCTACGCGGCGAGGGCTACACGTGGACACCGATTCGTGGAGTTCGACAACCAAGAGGTAGGATCTTTCCTACTTGTGTTCTTCGAATTAAGAGTCATGTTTATGGTTAGGGATATTCTCGTGGCTTGATTTAGCCGTAAATTCCTCTCAAAACCTTTGAACCGAGCGGAGAAAAATCCCACTTGCAATGGAATGGAATGCCAACCGAGGGTTTCACTGTTCATGTGAATAGTGACATGATTTTTTTTTGTGTGAAAATGTGTGTTGTAAGTGATTCAAAATGAATTGCTTGTGTTTGCTAATTAGCCCATCGTGAGTTAATTTTTGATGTTATTAATGTAATTTAATAACACATATTGAATACTATGTTAATATATATGCATGTGAATATATTAGCATGAATGTTTTGGGATTGACATAATGCATTCCATATGCACTGGGGCACCTTAGAATATTAGGAGTGAGTGCATGACACGAAAATAAACAAAAACGAAAAATGTTTGTGAAAGGAATTTCGACGAAAGATTTTCCGGAGAATTGTGTCGATATTGTCCACCACGTCTGAGGGGCCCATGAATTGTTTCTGAGGGTTATCCAAACGCATTCTTCTGAGGGTTGTCCAACATTTTGATCAAACCCCAGAGTACAGTTTTTAAGAACAAATAGCTTTTGTTTTGAAAACTGATTATTTTACTCGCATTCTACTAAGGCATGTGGTGAGCCTGAAGAGATCTCGAGACATGCTCGGGGCACATGTGTATTATCTCGAGTAGGTTCATGAAATTGCTTCAATGTGATTGTTTTCCATGACATGTGCACTTAGGTGGGGAGAGGCAACCCGTAGGAAATTATCACTACCGGGCTTTGCTCACCCTCGTCAAGTGGATCACCATTTCAAAATGTGTGGAGTGTGCGTGAGGACGACGCCACTATAGGTCGTATTTTTAGAAGAAAGTCGGATTGGTGGGCTTTGGCTCATCATTTTGTATAACATGTATTGGGAAATTGTACATTTTAATATATGTTTGGTAAAGAGTAATTTATTAACTCTTGAACTATTGTATATAGTTGATGTATTTTGTGAGTATTAATGCAGGGGCCCAAGTGGCCATTATTTTACTCGCATGTGGACCCTGTGTGGTCATTTGTAAACTGTTTGGGATAGGTTGTATCTGGGGTGCCCCCGTACAAAGCGCTGAGCCTCGTCATTTTTCTGAGTGGTGTCTCAAGCTACCCATTATTCAAGATTATTCCTGTGAGCCGACTTGCCGTCAACGACACCCTGATCAGCCACGCTGCATCGTGAGCCAGGCATACCGAACACTCCAGGAGCCTCAGCCTGCATCCATAAGTTTAGTCCCGACACCAACTTCACAAACCAGGTATCGTAGCTAGGCATACAAATACCTGTGGCTTCGAGGGACCTGGGCTTAGCCATGGTCATGAGGTGTAGGGACATCACAAACTGGGTATAGCTCGATGTTAGGGTTTAGGTATGTGATTACCTAGGAAGTCACGGGACAAGATTAGAACACTGCATGCATGGTGTTTTATGTGTGATTGGTGTGTATAACATGAGTGATATGTGATCATCTGTTGTATGAATTGTGATTGAAATTGTATGCTTGGTGAATCGCATAGGAAAGATGTTGAACACTAGGTCGAAAATGTAACTCAGTGTTCGAGAAATTTTTGACAAAATGGTCCAGAATTAAATGAAAAAAAAAATGATGTGAAGAAATTTTTTCTAAAGTTTTACAGTTTGTAAAACTGGAAAAAAAATGGATAAAATAAATTTTAATAAATTTATTTGGTTTACTGGAAAATGAAATATATATATATATATATATATATATATATATATATATATATATATATATATATATATATATATATATATATATATATATATATGGTGGTTTTCCGGGCCGCTGAATGAAAAAATGATGTAAAAAGAAAATGTAAGTGTAGACCGGAATGGGTTATCGCCCATTTTTCATTCCAGGCCGGGTCACGATACGCCAGACAGGGACAGGACACGCCAAGGCTAGGCAAGGCTAGGAAGCAGTGCGCAGGAGCGCTGCGACACACGCCAAGAACGCTTTTACACCCGCCGCTGGCGAGCATTGCCTTGCGCCGGTGTGTCGCACATGTACCGCGACACTCCGGGTCGGCCAGCCGCGACATTCGGCCACAGTTCGCACACCCGCCGCCACAGTCACATACGGCACTGCGACGCCACGACACCGGCCGGCCTGAGCGCGGCGCGCGCCGAGCGTGTGTCATTCAAGGTGTGCACCTGGTGCACCCAACCCAGTTTTGACTCAATGCACTGTTCTGAGTCACTGTTCATGAACGTTGTTCACGAGCACTGTTCACAAGGTTTTCAAAAAAAAAAAAAATCAAATCAAATCAAATCAAATCTTTTAAAATGAAATTTTCTAAAATAAAATTTTGTCGCGATACGACGAATATATCAATTATGGTCTTGATTACCTATGAATGCATGGACATTGGTATGAAATGTTTTCTGAATGTGAATAGTGTCTCGGGGCTATGTTTACACCTTAGAGACACTGCATTGAATATTAACTTGCCATTTGACATGTGTAGATGGCTAGTCGAGGGCGAGGACGAGGGCGCCCACTCCGGTACCTGGCCAGCACTACCTAGTATCAATCAAATGCACCTTGTTGAGGCCGGTAGGGATTGTGGTCATTATTGCACACGCTAGTGTGAGGTAGCCAAAGAGGTCCGAGTAACCTCCAGAGGTTTAAAGCGCATCATCCTCCGACATTCACTGTGGGGAGGAACTGATGGTGCGTACCACTGTCTGGCGTGTGTCGAGAAGGTGTCGGAGGCTATGTAGATTACCTCCGACATGACTAGACGTACTAATGCATTTCCGCCAGAGGGTGAGGCCCAAGTATGGTGGAACCAAAGACTCTGTGAGACCTAGAGGCAATGACATAGGCAGAGTTCTAGGAGCTGTTCATGGGCAAGTATTTTCTGGATATCGTCATGCGAAGGCTCAGGAGTTCCTAGAGTTGAAGCAAGGGACAATGACTATGATGGAGTATGTGGCTAGATTCACGGAGCTAGCCTGCTTTTTGTCATGACTACGGTCACCTGATATGGCCAAGGTCGAGATTCGAATCTACGGTTGTCCATTCTGTATGTGATCAGACTCCGCTTATTAGACATGGACTCCATGGTTTGACACTCGACCATAGAGAGGGAGATCGAGGATGCTCTGAGCACTCTGATGCTGCAAGTATAGCAAGAGGAAGGAGAGTCAGTCTTCTTCCAGTTCGGGAAAGAAGAGAGGGCTTCTAGTTCACGTGGCTTCCAGGTCACGCTTATCTCATGTGACGATCAGTGGTCAGTTTGGCCGATCAAGTGTATGCGTGCTACCATCGCCACAGCCTCTGATTGGCTGATGAGGAGTGGATCGCCTCAGAGACAATGGATCCTGTTTCGGACATCAGCCTGGCCAACTTTAGGATAAAGAGATATAAGGTAGTATATTCCCTCCACAACATAGGCCGTAGGGAGCCACATCGTTTCGTGGAGCTACACTCGGCACCTTCCTGCTATTAATGTGCAAAGGAGAGGCCGACTACGGCCGAGGCAGAGGACGAGGCCCACAGCAAAGGGACATCAGAGATCGGGGGCGTGCCTACGCCATTATACCATCTGGCCGAGTCAGCTGACGCCCGCTTATATTGTGGTACGCTTTAAGTATCCTCGTCATGCTGGGCGTGCAGTATTTGATTTCGTGTTTCACATTCATTTATCACGCATCGCCAGGATGAGTCGGGGGCTAGAGGTCGAGGCCTGCAGGAGGAGCCTTCAGATGTGAGTTCTCCCCGTGGATTGGGGTGGTGAGGATAGATGATATGTCAAGGGTCGTAGAGCCGAGATCCCGAGGGACTTACCCGTCACACTTCGAGGGTCACGGACATGTCGAATTGACGCCATCCTCGGATGGATCGGGTCGACACAACTACAAAGTCATATCGAACAGGAGCATGGGGAGGGTTACCCCCTCACACGCAGACTCCGCACTATGTTATGTTTCGTGGGACAAGCATGGTGCTCGCCCCAACAAAGGGTAACGAGTCCACAGTATCGGGGGATAGCCACGGCCGCTAGCGAGCCTACCCTGAGGACGTGAGACCGTGACTAGATCTACCCCGAGCAATCACAGTACGAGGACGCTTCCCGATGAGCCAACGGATTGCCTCCGCAGGGTCAGACCTCCAGACGAAGCCACACCCCAATACTTCGCCCATTTCCATGACTCTACATAGGACGGCACCGCTAAGTCAGAACCGCAGTCTAAATTTGCCAGGAGCTATCGACGTGGGTTCATAAGACGAGCTTCACCACGGGAGTCTCTGCCTTCTCATAAGAAGAAAGCACAAGACCTTCGACCGTGCATTAACTACGTATAGCTGAATGGTTACCACAAGAATCGCACTCCATCACGTGAGGATTGTGATTCGTTTAATCGCTGAAGGGAGCGAGTCTACTCCAAGATGTAATCTTCGCACCGGTTACCATCACCGAGGGTTATGAGCACGTGATATCCCTAAGATACGTCGGGACGCCACATGACTGAAGCCTACTTGATGTCTGATCATCTAACGCGCTTAGCAAAGATTCATGGACTCATGCATGTGGTATTCCAACCCTATCTAGATCGGCTTTGTCGTAGCTTTCACGGATGACATTGACCTACTCCCGCCAGACGGAGCATGAGTATCATTTGGAGGATCGCTTTTTTACAATTGCCGAGACCACTGGCCAGGCACAGTTCAAGAAGTGCCAGTTTTGGCTTATTGAGGGAGATTTCAGACACATGGTGTCAAAGATCATGTGTCAAGACCTAGAGAAGGTCGAGGCCAGATTAGTTTGGGAGAAATGAATTTAATCTTCGAGATACGTAGTTTAGATCGGTCGGGTAATTACAGAGATTATCGAGGATTTCTCCAATAGCTACATTCCATGACGATCGACCCAAAGAGGTCTGTTTGATCGGGGATGACCAAAAGCGAGGAGGCATTCCAGAGTCAAGAGGAGGCATTCTGTGAGTTGAAGAGGAGGCTTACTTCAAAGACCTATCTCGATAAATCTCCTGATTACGTACAAGACAATAGTTGTAACAGGATGCCTGAGGGCCTGGACTGAATGTACTTCTGATGGCATCTCGAGGCAGTAGCTTATGGTTCCCACAAGAATCATGAGATGAATTAATTCCACACATGACATGGAGAGTCAAGGCCTAGTCCACCTCAAGATTCGCGCCACTACTTATATGGTGAGGAGTTCGAGGTGTACTCGCACTACAAAAGTCCGAAGCATTTTGTCGCAATGGACCGCCGGAGGCAACAGATGGATGAGTTCAGAGGATTATGACTTCACTTGCATTACCATCCTAGTAAGGTAAAATGTGGTGGTCGATGCACTGGGGCCAAGTCACTGGGAGCATCAAGCAGTATAGCTTCCCGGAGCGCGATGCCGACCGCTGGACAATAAGGCAAAGACAGCGAGCAGGATCGTGGTACGTTGGGTGTTTAGTAGCTACTAATCAGTTTTATTGAGCGTAGTGATCGAGTCCCGTGGACAGACCGAAAGTAATGGGTACGGTGACGAAATGACCATTTGTCGCAGATGGTAGCTCCTAAGATAGAGGACGTAGTGGTTCCCGGGCCGACTGGATTTGAGATAGAGATTCTCGTGTGAGTTTCACTACTGATTCGTCAAACCAGTGGCATGAAGATGTACTAGATCTTCGTCACAAAAGATATCGAGCGACGGCGAGACATCGGGACTTTGTTCGACGATGCCTCATGTCAACAAAGTTAAGGCCGAAAGTACCGTGCCGCAGGCTACCGCAAATCATCGGGAGGTAATAGTGGAAGTGGGAGCACGTCAGCGATGGATTTTGGCGACCACTTGCCACCACAATCGCAAGGACATGACGTGGTATGGGTGATAGTAACCGCCACGGCGTACATTTTCAGTATCATGATGACCTTCACATTGGAGAGATTCTACCGGTTGTATATCCGAGAGATCGTCCGGCTACATGAAGTACCAGTATCCATAGTGTCGAATAGAGACCCGAGGTTTACAGCGCACTTTTGGAAGAGTTTCCAAAAGGCTTTGGGCACATGGCTGACCATGAGTATAACTTTCCACCCACGCACTGACGGTCACTAGAGACTATATTGTGTAGGAGGACATGTCGCGAGCATGTGTCCCTGGGATCATAAGGGTAATGGGAAGACATTTATTCCTAGTGGAATTCACGCACAACAATAGTTATCAGGCGAGTATACAGATGGCACCATATGAAGCATTGTATGGGAGGCCATGCAGATCACCGATATGTTGGACCGAGGTGGAAGAGAGCTCCATCACCGTCCCGATTCGACAGAGACACCCGAGAAGGTGAGCTTGATACGACGGGCTGCCTTCTCACGGCCGCCGCTGCAAGAGCTATGTTGATGCCGACGTCAAATCTCTAGAGTTCGAGGTCGAGATCACGCCTTCAAGGTGATGCCTAAGAGATGAGCCATCGCTCGGGTAAGCGAGGAAGCTTAATATCGCCGAGGTTTATCAGCCCCCTTCGAGACTGAGTGGCATGCACTGTGAAGGCACGGGCGTATTTCACCGCCAAAGACGTCGTGTCCACGAGGTATTTCACGTCTCCATGCTCCGGAGGTACACTCCAGATCTAGCTCATGTAGTGGATTGGGGAGAGATTGAGGTTGACACGGATGGGACCTTCGAGGAGGGACCAGTGTGTATTATGGATAGCCGGGATCAGATTTTACACGCAAGATCGTGAGGTTAAACGAGGGTGCTATGGCGTGCCACCATGGAGCGGGTGAAATAACGCCGAAATAATGGTAACACGTACGCACACCTATCCCTTCGCTTGGGCAATGAAAGTATATTTAGTCATTTAATACTTAAATGACATTTACACATGGCATAGTGCACGTTGTAGATATGCATGTATCTGCTAGATTCATAGGATCATGACGTAATTGGGACGAAATTCTCAAGGAGGGGGGAGAATGTAAGACCCGAGGTACCCCACTTTCGAAAAGCGGTAAATGGTAATTTCGATAAAAATCCGGAATTTTTCTATATCTCGGATGACGAAACGGACTTCACCGTTGGAATCGTATAGCGAAATCTAGCTACCACGTCGAATTCCGAGACAGTGGGAATTTCACGTTTTTCAAGGTGTCAAGTGCCGTAAAACGGCTCGTGAAAGACATATGATGTGACAAAAGTCACCTACTACATATACCCATGTGACACATGTTGCATGAGTAGAGAGATGATAGGAATGAATGGCCTAGATAGTGCCAAGTGTCAAAAATCAAGAAAAGGAACATAGATGGAATTAATTGAAATGTTAATGAGAATAAAGACAAAATAACAAATAGTCATCTTCTTCCATTTTGAGCCAAAAACGCAAGTGGTCGGAGGAAATGGGCGTGGAGTCAGGTTTTGAAGCCTAGAGAGAAGGTGTGCCTTCTCTGGGATTATGGCCGTTCAAAACCGTCAGCTTCGACTGAGCAAGAATAAAGTCGATCCACGCGTGAGGGCTACGCATGAACACCGATTGATGGAGTTCGACAACCCAAGAGGTGTGGATCTTTTCTTACCAGGTTATTCGACTAAGAGCCATGCGGCGGTTAGGAATATTCGAAGTTTGATTTACCAAATTCGGCCTTCAAAACCTTTGAACCGAGTGGAGAAAATCCCAAATTTGGTGGTCGTGAACAGTGCCAACCGAGGGTTTCATTGTTCAAGTGAATAGTGATGTGATTTTTTTTGGTGTGAAAATGTGTGTTGTAAGTGATTCAAAATGAATTGCTTGTGTTTTCTAATTAGCCCACGTGAGCTAATTTTGGTGTTATTAATGTGAATTTAATAACATGATTGGTTTGAATTAATTATGTTAATATATATGCATGTGAATATATTAGCATGAATGTTTTGGGATTGGCATAATACATTTCATATGCACCAAGCACCCTATAATATTAGGAGTGAAAGTGCATGTGACACGAAATAAACAAAACGAAAATGTTTGTGAAAGGAATTACTTAATTTTGGGAAGATTTTCCAAGACTAGAGTTGAGATTGTCCAACAATTCACGCCGAAGGGCTTCTATGAATTTTTCTGAGGGCTATCCAATAGATTCGCCTCAAGGGGTTGTCTAATATTTTATCAAAACTGTAGTGTGTTTTCAGAATAGAAACAGCTTTGTTTTGAAAACTGATTATTTACTCGCATTCACTTGTGCATATGTGAGGAGCTCAAGTGACTCGAGACACGGGCTCGGGCATGTAGACATTCTCGGAGTAGTTCATGAAATTTCGAATGTGATTGTTTGCCATGACATGTGCACTTAGGGGCGGGGAGTAACCCGCGAGGGAAATTATCACCACCGGGCTTCGTCACCTTTGCCGAGGGATCACCATTTCAGGTACAGGGAGTGTGCAAGAGGACGACGCTTACTAGAGGGTGCATTTTAGAAGAAAGTCGAGTTGTGGCTTTGACATTGTCATTTTGTATGACATGTATTAGAAATTGTACATTTTAATATATGTTTGGTAAAGAGTAATTTATTAACTCGAACTATTGTATATAGTTGATGGCTTGTGAGTATTGTTCTGTGGGCCCAAGTGACCATTATTATTTTACACAGATGATCCTGTGGTGGTCATTGTAAACCGTTTGGGATAGTCAGATTCGGGGCAGAGCTCCCGTACAAAGGAGGCTCTAAATTCCGATTTTTTCATGAGTAGTGTCTGCCACCCGACATCCACGATTATTCCACGTGCCGACCGTCGTCAACGACACCACGGATCGGGCGTCACAAGGGACCAAGTGAGGATCATGGATAGCTTGCACCAAAGGTTTCATAATTTTAAGGCCGGTGGAGGCTGAAGGTGCTATGGGGCATCTGGAGGAGTGGGCTCGTCCTGATAAGCCCACCCCCTATTCCTATGTTATTCTTTGTAAATACATTATGTAACTCTATTTATAATATGTATTTTGTTAAATGTTTATTATATAATTAAAATATAGGTGCAATTTAGTTTGTGCATTCAATTTTAAGCAAGAGGAAGGGGGTCAAAATTTAAAAAATGTCACACGTTCTGGGCCCACCCGGGCCTCGGGTTCACCAGCCAGGGGTCACTGGCGAGCCTTAAAAATAACATTTAAACGACCCATTAACTGCTGAACAGGCCGACAGCTCAGCCCGACCGAACTCGCAAGATGCCTTCATTTCTTCTGGGTTGGGGGTACTCTTACCCGACCTCAAGGTTGAGACCCCTACTAGTAGAGATCATTACTCGAGAATCTCTGGCCAGAGTAGAAATGTCATGAAGAGTGTCTTCAATAGCATGACTGATGAGAACAGTCTTAGGAACCAGATCTAATATCACTGGGCTAGGTGTGACAAGAGTTGGGCCTATGAGTTGACAATGGGCCTCAATCTAAACCAAGGGGCATAGAATAATGAAATAACAAATTGCTTGAGACCGGAGTTCAACCCAAGCTTCGAGCGGCCGTTGGGGCTCCTGACGGCCCGCCGGGCCAGCTGACTCCGGCCGGTCTAACTTAGTAGGCTTTAGGCCAATCTTAAGCCCCCCCCATAAGCCCCTTCCTTAAAGCCTCCGCCTCAGCTCGCCCTTTAAAGCCCACCCCCCTATTCCCATGTTATTCCTTGCAAATACATTATGTAACTCTATTTATAATATGTATTTTGTTAAAAGTTTATTATATAAGTAAAATATAGGTACAATTTAGTTTGTGCATTAAATTTTAAGCAAGAGGAAGGGGGTTAAAATTTAAAAAATATGGTTTTAATTATTTGGTCATTGCCCGCACCTGCCTCGGGGCCCCAGAAGGCCTCGTCTCACTGGGCCCACCCCAGCCCGCCTAATACAGGCCGCGGGCTAGGCCGCGAGCCTTAAAATACAACGCCTGGCCACCCTGCAGACTAGTCAACATGCCCATGCCCTGGGTCCGACCCGTCACATGCCTTATTTCTTCCCGGCTTCTCTCAGGCTCGTCACTTTGCCATGAGACCTCTACTCAGAGATCATTACTCGGAAATCTCTTGCTAGAGTAAAAATGTCATGAAGGGTGTCTTCAATGGCATGACTAATGAGTAATGAGTCTTAGGAACCAAATCTAATATCATTAGGCTAGTGGGGTATAGAATAGTGAAAGGACGAATTGCACGGATATTGTCTATGGAAAGGTTTTGCGACAAACCTCGACTCTCCTGGCCAATTGGGTCATGATAAGTTGCTAGATAAATTATTCATCACTTGATCAAAATCAATGGTTGATTTGAGTGGCCAACATAGAAGGTGTGATAAAGGAATAAAATTGTCTTGGATAGGATCCAAGCTGAGGGAAAGTGATTTGGATGAGATCCAAATTGAAGGAGAATGTTTAAGAATAGAACCGACTTGGAATTAGAAGAATTCATGAGCCATTCGATGGTCATTGGTGGTCATCACCTCATTCCTAGCCTAAAGCCCATGAGCCCCCACATGCATGAAGATGCATGCGGTCGCGCCATCCTTATTACCGAAAGCAAGACTGGTCTTTTTTCCACTATAGTTATTATATAAGCCTCGAATCAGAGTCAGGCATGTGGCACCTGCCATTCTCAAATAAAAAAATAGAGAACATGATTCTCTCCCTCTCCTTTAGCTTCCCACTCAAAGTTTCCGATCTCAAGCAGCACCAAGAATCAAACTTTTATTGCCTCTTTGGAAGTGTTTTCTTCTTCAACCTTCATGTGGATCACCACTGAGGTGTGCCTAGGCTTAGACAATTGGTTTGTCTAAATCACACCACAAAGAAACCATATACACCCACAGTTTGGAACCGCAAATGTATCAACTTTCCTTCTATCTCTGTGCTTCATAGATAAGCTGATTTGATCCAAGGGATCCATGGCTAGGGCTTAATACTATAAAATTTATTTTCCGCGTAATGCATGAGATGCTTTTCAAACCCCAACAATCCCTCCACTCAGCAGTTGTTAATCCTAATTGTCATTTTTGTCGTTCTCAGCTAGGAAAGAATTTTAATAAAGGCATCTTCGTACTCCTAAACTTCCGCAGTACAACGTAATCCGCTCCAACAATAAACCAACTCTTTAGCCTTGTCTCATAGAGAAATAGGGAATAGGCGAAGCCGTATGGCATCATCACTCACCCCATTGTACTTACTGTCATAAAACCCAAAAATTAGATATCTGAAAGGCTGGGGTCTTAGGGCAACCCAATAACATGGCCTCGAATCGCCCATAGGTGATAATAATAAGCTTCAAAGTTGTTACCTTGGATTGCCTCGCTCTAGTACATTGAATCCCAATGAGGTAAGGCATAATCCTCAAGGCCATATGGTGAAGTTTCCACTAGGGGGTGGTGGAGTTGCCACTTCGAAGATTTTCCAGTTGGTTTTTACAGAATAATTCAAAGAGCCTTTCTTATCCTTTCTGATTTTCTAATAGTTCTTCCCACTTCTAAATCAAGAGGCCATGGACAAGATTATCACCACCCAACTTCGTACAAACACCAACTAGTACCTAAATCACATGAAACAAGGAACAAGATGTGAATAAACCATAATGAAATAAAATCCAAAGTAAAGAAGGGCTACTTGGTATCAATATTAGTAAAAACACCCAAAATCTATGACAACTTTAAATAAAAACTTGATAGCAATGATGCTTATAAGAGAACAGAGCAGTTTCACTAGCGCCAAGTAATATATTGTCAGCAAACCCAAGAAATTGGATGGCCAGAACTAACTGTAGGCACGGGCTTAAGCTCAAATGTTAGCCTGATTGCTTGCCTTTCAAGACAGTCAATTCAACCATGGTAAGGTATAATCCTCACATAGGTAGTTGCCATGGGAGGGTGTTGAGGCACACTCTTCTCACTTTCGATTCAACATCCCCTCATCTCTAAATCCTTCAGATTTTCCATATTTGCAACATCTAGCAGGCTTCTCTCTTATCCTTTATGATTTTCTAATAGTTCTTTCCACTCTAAATCAAGAGGCTATGGACAAGATTATCACACCCAACTCTCGCATAAACACCAACTAGTACCTAAATTACATGAAATAAGGAAAATGATGTAATAAATCCATAATGAAACAAATCCAAGTAAAGAAGGGTTACTTAATATTTGGCTATTAGTAAAACACCCAAATCCTAACAACAAAGTGTTAAGGTCAAAACTTGATAGGCTCAAACGGTGCTTATAAAAATATGTCTATAGTAGGCAAGGGCACCATGCCTTGGGTAATATAAGGAAAAAGTCGAAGCATCGTCCCATGAGGACTCTCGGGATACTAATTACCGAAATTATAATAGTTCTCAGCCTCATCTAGATCAAAGACAAAGGTGAAATGGAATTAAAAACTAAACCGAGTAAATGAAACTTAAACCAACTTTCCAACAAGCACTAATAAATAAATGAAATTAAGGTCTAGGTTTTGACTTCTTAGCTAATCCCTATGGAGTCCACTTAGTCCGAAAGATACAAAATCACCTATTAATGGTACTTATACAATGCATATGTGAATCTTTTGTAAAGTGCATCTCACACACCACCCTGAACAAGTCATCTTGCATCTCACCAAAACCCCATATTCTAAGGATGCAATGAACACTAGAAATCCGCAATACGCATGTAACCCACCTGACATCTCTATCTTATGAGGAATACATGATACTCTATTCAATATCTCATTTGTTCATTACCTCTCAGTTTCGAAACAAATGTAAAATCATGCTAATGGTGATCAAATACTAAAAAGCATTAAGAATTGAATAAAACATTTAATAGATAAAGGTTCAAATATCAAATGGAATACAAATCAACACCTTGTTTGTGTCAGCTAAAATACATCAAACACTAGATTAGAAGTTTAGGAACATCTAAGGAGAAATACAATCAGCAAAATAATAAAAGCATAGAGGGAGGAAAAAGAAACTAGAATGAAGAATGGAATTCGGGGTCTTCTTCTTTCTCCTTCGGCTTCACTCTTGGGCTCAAAGCAGGCCTTCCCTTAGAACATTTATTTTCGGAACCTTAAGATGTCTTATTAGGCCAACCCTAAATATGCTACAAATGGGCTTTTCACCAATTATGGACTGCTTGGGCAATGGCGCCTCAGCACCAAAATTGGCGCCCCGACTTGAGAAGAACACTGCTACAGGATGCCTTCAATCACGCCATAGGCGGACTCACGCCCAACATGAACAATGTCACGCCTCAGCGTGAAACCATTCCTCTACGTGAACTAATTATATATTCGTTTCCAGTTTTTTATAGCTCTCAATGATTGAGACTTAATCATAAAGATGATCATTTAGAGTATTAGAAACACTAATTTTTATTTGTATTTTCAGAGAAGTTTCTAGATTTAAAAACACTTTTAAGTGTTTTTATGACAAAAAAAGAAAAGAAAAGAAAAAAAAAAGTGTTTGGTAAGTTAAAAAAAAAACATTTGGAGTGTTTTTTTGAGAAGCACTTGGGAGGTGTTTTAAATTTCTATTTTATTTTTGGATATTCCTAAAAATACCTACTTGTCTATAATTTAAACATCTATTTATTTTATATAAAAAATCCATATACTTTTAAAAATTCAAATATTTTTTGTAAATATATATTTTTTCAATTCTATAACCATAAAAAAATATTTTATAAAAATAATTATTTTAAGTTTTTATTAATACAAATTTTTGCATACGTTTATTAATTAATTTAAATATTTTTGTAAATATTTTTTATAATGACATGAATAATTATTTTAGGTTCTTATTAATACAAATGTTTATTTATATCTATATCTATTCATTAGTTCAAATCTTGTTATAAATATTTTTATAATCATAAAAAAAATTATTTAGGTTTTATTAATACAAATATTTATATACGATTATTCATTAATAATTCAGCTTATTTATGTAAATATTTAAAAAAATTTATAATCATAAAAATAGTTGATTTAGGTTTTATTAATATACATTTTTATTTGTATTTATATACTTTTGTAATAATTTTTTTATTTACTATGATATCCTATTTTTATAATTAAATATTAAATGTCTTTTTTGGTAATTCTAATTATATAGTGTTTTTATACTTATGCGATATTTTTACAAAAAAGCTTTTTTGTATAGTCCCTTTTTGATTCCTATAAAATGTTCTGATAGGAAACACTTTCCCTATTGGGAACGTACAATAGTGAGCCGTAACACCCTTCTAAGCCCCTACAATCAAGTCTTTATTAATAAGATCATGGAAATCAGAGCAATTGACTAATGACTATGAATATTACTAATAATTGACAACAACAATATACAATAGTGCATCAACATATAACAAATAATAAGTAAAGGAAAAGGGAAAATATGTACCTTAGTATCAAATCGCAAGTGCTATCAATATGCCGGACGGCCTAATAACAACATTCATGATTAAATTAAAAAGAAAAAATTATAAATCGTGTCACCATTTATTGGAAGTATATATGGATGTTGGCCTCACACTGGGACCATCCATTTATTGAAGCACATGATTCGACTTCAATAAGGTTCCATTTTATTGGAATGATAGAGTAAACCATGCATTCATAATCTTTTGAAATCATGTTGAAAAGAGATTCGAGATTTTTAAAATAGAATATCACTTTAGGAAAATTTGTATTGGATGGAAAGATGGATATTTAGAAAACAAGAATCCAAGACTTAGAAAAATTAAAGGAATAGTGTGCTTTAATTTTCGAAATTTAAAGAAAATGATTTTAGAATTTTAGAATAGTAAAAGTATATATATATATATATATATATATATAAAGAGAGAGAGAGAGAGAGAGAGAGAGAGATAGAGAGAGAGAGAGAGAGAGAGACGTTTATGATAGAAACATAGGGGAAGCGTTTTAGCTAAAAGCGCTATTACAAGAAGTAGTGTCAAATTGTCCCTGGATCTGCATTAGTTACAAATTCACAAACCAGTTCAAGGGTTTTTTATATTTAGGTGCATCCATATAGGTTGTGTTTGGTTCACGGTGCAATAAGGAAAGAAAATATAAAACAAATTATTATTTTCTCATATTTGTTTCCATATTAAAAATTCCTTACAAAATCAAATAAGATTAAAATTTCTCAAAATATTATATTTTTAAGTTTAAATAAACAAAATGAGTTTGAAATAGCAACTAAAGATAATTCTTTAATTTTATTTCTTTCAACATTAATTTCTTCTCTATTTTATAATTTCCTTTGTATTTCTCCTCAAAACATACTCATATTTTCATGGAAAGATAATTTGATTAATTTTCACCATTGTCATGACACCATTTAGCATGCATTTCCATACTTCAGTAAATATTCCCATGCTAAGATATTGTCACATTATGAAATGAGATACAATTGAGAATATAAAATCTAATTGGAAAAACAACTGAAAAATATAAGATCCAATAGGGAAACAACAGAAAAATATAATATCTAATAGGAAACAGTTGAAAAATATAAGATCACAGGGGCAAAGTCAATCCTCCTTTTAGCGATGATTCAAGGCCCCATTTTGTCACTACCTTCTGTAAGGAGAAACTAGAGTCTCTATGTACAAACTCACTTCTTTCTGATAATGCTCTACCTGTTTGTAGTTTGTGATGTTCTTCCGCAAGTATTTTGAATCTACAAAGCAATAACTTCCTACCATGAGCCACCAGAAGCAGACCATTCTCCAAAGAAGGCAGCACATAGGGTAAAAAACTCCCATATAAATTAAAATGATCATCTCTAAAGCTATAAGGGAAAGAGGTGACCCTTTTCCATGGATTGGATCCCTTGATGCCATGTTCTTCCATCATCCACATCTCATGACAATACAAACAAAAATATCACATTCTTCAGTCATCCATATCTTACCACAAGATGAACAAACGTCATATCTATGTTCCACCATCCTCCCAAAAGAATATAAACAACCCACGTACAGGCATCCCAAGAAACAGGCTCTCTTAGACGACTTATTGGTAATCCCATCTCCTGGATCTTCTCCTCTCTTAAACTGAAAGCAATTATTGATCTATTTTTTGTAAGTTCGCCAGAATTTATGAGCTAGCCCATGGAAGAACGTAATGACACAGATGCGATTTCACTTGCATGGAATAAGGTGAAAACATCTACCAGGATTCTACTGTCCATGTCCTTAGCTGCTGCTTGTAATAAGGTGAGAATCCTTACGATCTTGTAGTCATCAATCTCAGAAAATCATAGAAAAAACAAAACCTATAGCTCTTATAATCAAAAAAGGTAGGGCTTGGTATACGGTCGTGATGTCTGGTAGATGGGTTCCAAAGGATGAGTTCTTGGGAGGGCTTGGGGAAATCATAACCATGAAGTCATGATGAGTAAGGACGATACATAGAATCCCATGACAAGAATCCAGAATTGCTGCAACGTTTTCACTTGGGAGGAGACCCATCACCCAAGCGAGAATACATAGAATCCACCACCATGATGATTAAGGTATGCCAAGCTTTGCAGATGTATCTAAACTGTAGCAGATATTTCTCGGGTAATTTTGACAGAATTTCATCTGGTAGGATCATCATCACTGTAATCTCTTCTTCTTCATAGGTTTCGGCGACATCTCTCTTGACTCATTTTCTTGATTTATAAGAAAAGAGGGGAAATATGTTTTTCTTATGAGATGGAGCCTTAATGTCATATTTTCTTCAAACACAAGAAAATAAAATCACAAAAATAAAATCTCCCTATAAATAATTCTTAATATTTATAAAGATATTAATAATTTCCCAGAAGATATCATTATAGGAAAGTCATTTTTGTGGGAGATTATTCATATTCTTTAAAAATATTTATTTTTAGAGGTTTATGACTAATTTTACTTTTAAAAATAATTTAACTTTAAAACAGAAAAATCAAACAATTTTATTTATTTATGTATTTATATTTTTTACATTTTATTAGGCATATATTCCAAAAGAGATAGTTTTAAAAATATGGACTTTGAATTAAATGAGATTTCGGTAAAGTTGTAGTTTGAAAATTTATATACATTAAAATATGTATATTTCAAATTATTTAAAATTGATGATAGATAATTTTAATCTTAAAATAATGAGATATTTAAATTTTTCTTATATAAATTTAGTTAATGGATTTTTTCCAATAAAATATTCCAGACAAAATTTATAATATTATTATATATTTAACAAAAATTATTATGGAAAATAATTAAATGTTTATAAAGATATTATCATATTAATAATTTTAAAGATGTCAATATAGAAAGATATTATTTCTAAAAATATTTATTTTTGTTTATGACTAATTTACTTTTAAAAATAATTTAAATTTAAATAGATAAAGATAATATTAATTTAAAAAAAAATGAAATATTCTAAAATTTTCTCATACAAATAAGTTAAGACCTGAATTTTTCTTCTAAAAGAATATCTATTCAAAAAACTATTATCATATATTTAACGAAATTATTATGGAAAATAATTTTGTGATGCCCAAACCTGGAACCATTGACCACCCGTGAAACCCGCTGAAACACTCGTGAATGCTCCGTGACCCGCTCTCACGAAAATCGGGCATAGTCTCCTTTGTATGGGGAGCTCTACCCAAATACAACACCTGTATAAAACCTGTCCCAAACAATCCAATATAACAGTCTATGATTAAAACGGCCACTTAAGCTCATAAACCAATACTCATCACAATATCTATATCCAACTATATCCAATAGTTCTAAGAGTTCAAATGTTTTTACTCTTATACAACCCATATATTAAAATTAGAGAATTTTAGTACATGTTTAAAATCATCAAAGCCACAACCCGGCTTTCTTCTAATCCTTAGTCTCTAAGACGAGTCATCCGCACGCTCCCGTATTCGTGAAAACAATATCCTCGATTGTAGTGAGCTAATGCTCAAGAGTGGAATCGCCTCAAGTGGGAGATACTCTTCCACCTAAGTGCAAGGTAAATGTTCCAAATAAACACATTCCAAGTAAATGCATGATCCTACTTTGAATGTCTAACCTAACATCTCTAGGACCCGAGTCCTCACCGACTCCCCACACCCGCCAAGCCTCGTATGAGAATTATTATTTTGTTTCAGGGACAACCTTCCCGATGTATATGAGACACCAATGGCCTCCCACTGCGACATATTATTTGTGGACTACCCTCGATGTATATCAATCAAGCCGCTCCTCGACGATTGATATTTTTAGCTCGATTCACCCTCCGATAACACATTTTTAGACAACCCCTCCGAACCATTTTCTAGACTCATCTCATGCATCACCTATCGTCCTGGGTGGTGCTCCCAAGCAGATACGGAATGCACGATGCCAATTCCATTACGCCTATGTCACATGTAAATATATAAAACATGCATATATTCATAAAATTCAACTAGAATCATGTTATGTAATTACGTATTTCTAACACCACATCAAAATTAGCTCACATGGGCTAATGATCAAACACGAGCAATTTGACTTAAATCACTGTTCAAACACATTAATTCACAAAATTTATTTTGTGAACACAATTCCTGAATAGTGAAACCTCAAGCCCTCGAAAAATCACCAAATAGCCTGGGCTCAATTTTATGAATCGCCTCGCCATTTCCTCATTTCATTCCAACCAATGATGATTTATTTCACAATTTTCTTATACTAATCACCAAACAAAACTTAAAACAATCACTACGGTCGCACCATGGCTCCCAAAAATTATAGACAATTCCTGTCCCAAGCCTTCTGGGACTAATCAAACCAACCGCTCAAGGCCCCCATACCAACCGAAATATTAAAAACACTTAAATAAAGTGTAAAATCCAAGTAGGGAGAAACCCCTACCTCTCGGAGTTTGTCAAAAACTCACAAAACCGGAACCCACGTGTAGGCCTCTCCGCGTAGAGCAGCTTTCCTTCTCGTCCCGAAGACTGCCGACGATCGGATTGCCAGATATTCTAGAGAGAAGTCTAACCTTCTCACTCTAAAACACATTTTCTCCATTTCAGCCTATCACGCCTCCCATTTCACGCTTTTTTTTGCCTTTGAATTTGTAAGAGATGGTACTATTCAATTTTGTCTTTGGGCATTTAAAATTTAATCAATGACCATTATGTCCTCTTCTAGTTACATTCTAAGACTATCTCTATCCATTTTCATCGCTTTCTAATTATACCAATTTATGGAAGAAGAGTATCGTGTTATATGTGACTTTCGTCGATCAAATCATTTTACTAAGACCCAAACCGCGATGCTCAAAACGTACCCATCGTCTCGCATCCGACGAAATTCGACATGCTAGCTTAGATTTACAGACGATTCCAACTAACTGCTTCATCATCGAGATATAGGAGAATAAATTTTGATTTAAACTAAATTACAATTTTGTAAATCGAAATTACGACCATTTTTCCGCGAAATGAATTTCTCAGCCTTACATTCTCCTCTCTCTTGTAAAGAATTTCATCCCGAAATTCGACAACCACAATCACTACACATATGCAACGTGCACTCTACCACATGCAGTCAATGTAAAATGTAGTCATAATTTTTTTAAATCTTAAACAAAACTGTGTAAACCACTGCATCTTCATCCCTAAACAAGAAGTGGATAGTGGCCCGTGATTGTGTCCGCCCCACGCCGCCGACTCCTCAACCCATAGTGACGCCCATAAAGACCAACACCAGCCTCTGCACGGCCTTGCGTCGCAAAACCCGATCACGACGCATCTAAAATGCACACCTGGCCCCTCCTCGAAGGTCTCATCCGTGTCAACCTCTATTCCATCTCAATCCAATTACATGAGCCGGATTCGGAGTATGCTTCCGGAGCATGGAGATGTGAAATACCTCGTGGACACCTGACATGCTGGGTGGTAAACCCACCCAGACGCTATTGTCTATCCCTCTCGAAAGATCTCTGAGGTCTAATAAACCCCTACGATACTTCCCACGCTACGAACCCGACCACCCCCCAGCATCACCCCAAGACGGATCCCCAACCTCGAACTCTAAGGGTCGACGTCGCACATCCGCATAGCTCTTCCGTCTGCCCGAGCCGTGAGAACCACCGCCGCATCAAGCCCACCTTCCTGAGGTATCTCTAATCAATTCAGACCCCGTGATGGAGCTCTTCCACCTTGGTCCAATCATAACTAATCTACATGGCCTCCCAAAAGCAATGCCCTCATAAGGGAAAGATCTATATACTCGCCTCCGATAACTATCATGTAGGCGAATTCCACTAAGGGCGAGTGTTCTTTACCCCCATGACCCGTGACATATCGCACAGCCAGATCCCTCTAACAATCAGATATAATCCACACAACGTGTAACCCTACACAACCCTTACTTTACGTGTAAACGCTTACCTTCTCAAGGTCACAATCGCTGACAATCCAATGGACCGTCAACCTAGTCCATGTCATGTATGACATCCATATACTGAGCCTTTTCCGACTCAACAACACCCAATGCGATCTCCAAAGGGGTATCCAAATCTCGAGTCACTCCAGACTCCTATCACCCAACTTTAAGTCTACGTGATAACCATGTCCGTGTGTTTTCATCTTGATTAACTTAACTCTTCGGCTTACACTTCGAGCCTCTTACATTTACTAATGCAAATTCTGTGTGGATATCTCCTAGTCTCTTACAACTTAACTCTATAGGGATTCTCACCTTGGGGGATTTGGCGGCCCCCGCTCTTCGTATTTCAACAAACTCTAATTACTCATTTCGAATCGAACTATGAGTCTTCACTGGACGAGTCCAAAGACAAATTTCAACTCACATCACCAAGATGTGTGAATGACCATACCGTGTACCCACACCCGACTCGACGCGATGTCACCATGCACACGAACGCAATAATGTCATACTGTGACACCCAATTCCGGGGTCCACCATGGGCAGAACCTCGGAGATCTCTCACTCATAATCTCGACCTATCAGGTCAACTCTCACCCTACATCCTAGGGAAGAACATCTATACCTGGCTCCTCTAAAGGCCTTAACCTCTAAGCCCAAACTATCGTGGCCTGGGTGGCGACAACCCTGGGCTTAAGGTCCTACTCACTAACAACCCGATGGTC